>WOGN01009343.1:0-10866 GCA_015342105.1 Leptinotarsa texana | reverse complement strand
CATACGAACGACAACTCTCAGAAGTTGAGAAACTTGTGCGAGCTAAGGACTAACGAGGTCTTACCTTTTAACGTGTGATTCCTAACACGGTTAGGTAACAAATACCCAAAAAAGGTCGATAAAAATACTGGGTTTTATTATGTAATAGGGCTCAGATTATTTAATTTGCTACCCATTGAATTGAAAAACTCTATTACTATCTGGAATATGCGTTAACTATATGGTCTCCTTATTATTCGATACATGTAAATAAAATCAAATCAATTTTAACATATCTGTGCGTACAAATTATGTTTTGTGTCGGGTACCTACAAATATAATATGAATTTAACTATTTTGAATCTAGTCACTCTAGAGGAACGTAGGACTTTAAAGGATTTTTATTTCTATAGGTCATCTGTACTGCTCGGATCTATTATCACCTTTGTTATTCAGAATTCTGGTCAAAGCAACATGTAACTTTGCTTTGTTAATATTACCAAACCATTTTACTAATTACAAATAATTCAACCCAATATAACGACTCATGCGACTCGGAAATTCTTTAAAGTGTGAACTCATAGGAATTAGTTTTGCTCAATTGAAAAAACACTCAATAAAATTTTCACGCCTAGTACCTACTTGACTTATATTGAATTGTTAGGTTGGGTTAAATTTTTATCTATTTCATAATTTTTCTGTAAAATAGGGGTTTAATTTTTCTTCTAAATGAATAAATAAATAATATGATTGAAATGTTGATAACTCTTTCATGAAATGAAATGCATTTATACATAGAAGATTGAATAATTTTGATTTAAATGAATAAAGACTTTCAATTTCACTAATGGATTTAATTGTGATTGTAGTAAGTTATACCCTAAAATGATCTTTTTTTCACTTCGAAGATGAATACAAGTAGGGAAGAGACCATTTCTCAAGATTTGGCCTCCAAAATTTTGCATTGGAACTTGCCGATTTATTTTGAGATGAATATACATTATAGAAATTCATCAGTATCCTACTAGAGGAGTGAATGATGTATATATTTATAGATGCAGTTTGTTTAGTTTTATGTCATCAATGATGATTGAAGATTCTGCTGAATTCTGCTAAGACTTGTATATTTCAGTAGATAGGTAATACTATAACTGTTTTTTTTTGTTAGCATATTATCCGATCTATTTTTATTCTCTTTTTACTAAATATATTCCTATTCACATCGGTTGCTTCATTCCTGAAGTGGCCTAAGCCTATAACAGAAACCCCCACGAACTACCCTACTTACAAAAACACTGTATGTAAACAAAAGTGAATAATGTATGAACTAATCTGTTGTCTCTTACAATGTAAGAAATGTAAGAATTAAACATTTATAAAGTTCATAGTAACTGCTTTGAATTATTCCTTAAGTTAAGTAACAAACAAATTTCAATTTATCAGTCACTGGCACAAAAAATATGACAAAGGATCTAAATAAAAACCAAATAAAAACCATCATCTATATTTCAAATCAGAGTGAACAAAATGAAGAAACATTGTTATTGGGTGACAAAAACAACTAACAACCAGGAGGAAAATCCAGTACACATGGTTTACCAGAAATAACCATTAACGAAATAAATGCTGAATTGATGCAAGGAAACATATGGATTCTGTACTCATTTAGTAAATCCAAATCAGAATACAATCAATAGAAATAGACAACGTGTACAAATAAAAAAAGAAAACCAAAATTTGGCAATGGAAGTGCCGATGAAAATTTTTATGGAAAGAATAATGGACAAGAAAATATGACTATTCATATCAAAAGTCCCTGAGTCAGTATCGACTGAAAATATTAAGAAATATATTGAAAAAAAAAGCAAACATTCTAAAAACTTGGAAAGTAAAAGCATAGAACCCAAACTCCAAGAAAGAATCACTTATTTATGGTGGGAGTGAAACTTCAATCCAAATAACTTGAATATGAATAGTTTTGCCCAAACAAAATCAAAATTCAAAAATTTTACTTTAGACAAGGACAACATTTCTTGGATAACAACAACAAGACACGATCCCAAAATGAAGAAAGTCCTGATTAGTCACATTCTTTTTTATAAGTGAAACCAGAGAAACCACAACTTTATTAAATTCAGGAAGAAAGAAGGGTTTATCAACTTTCACCACCTTGTGGTGAAAGGTGGTTTAGCAAAATGTATCGATCAAAACATTATACTACAGAAAAAGTATGTAAGTATCTTGTATGACATTGAACACTATCTTGATAACGTCAACTGTTGATTGTAATAAAAAATGTTAGCGTTTTACGAAACATTCTTTTACTACTATAAGTTCTTCCCAAAATAAATAGACAAGCAAAAACTCGCAGAAACAAATATTTTTCCCAAACACATTAAATATTGGTGTGAAATGAACAGGCTACAAAAGGAATTAAACAACTCAAACTATACACGTTATAATACCACCAAAAAATAATACAAATACATCATAAAAAATACTCGTAACCAAAAAATAATGTGCATATTGAGAGCAGTGATAATAGAGGATGCTGGAGAGTAATAAGTGAAAACAATAACAAAATACATCAATCCTTATCAAATATAATGCTATAAAACTTACATATTGAATATAAAGCAAATTCAATAAATAAATATTTCATAGAAAAGAATCACAACAATAATAAATTTCCCAGCTATCACATGAAAATCGAGAAATTTCACATGAGCTTCTTTTTTTCTCAAACAACACCAGCAGAAGTGATCTCTCTAATAAAAGAACTATATCAAAACCAGCAGAAAGTATTGACAGTATTAGTGGTGAAGTTATGAAAAGCATTGCTAGGTACATCGCTGAGCCCTTATCTAATCAACGATTCTTCTACTACAGGTGAGTTTCACAAAATGAAGGAGACTAACGAAATACCAGTCTTAAAAATAAGAGATTGGCAAGTGATATAGTGAGTTATGGTTTGATTTGCATACCAAGTCTATCGCTAAAGTATTTGAATTAGCATATTCTGAGCGGCTGACTGACTATCTTGAATGATTTCATCTAGTACCAGACATTCCGCTTCGGGAAAACTGAATCTAGCATCAGCACTTGATGACAAATAAAACACTATCGGAATTTTTTATGACCTCAGTTGTGCATTTGTCTTAGAATTTCATAAACTATTACTGATGAAAATGGAAGGAATAGGGATACAAGGTAAACCATGTGATTGGGCAGAATCATTTGTCAAATCGTTCTCAAACTATTGTACTAAATAATGAACGGTCAAATGTAATGGAAACCAGCGTAGGTGTACCTCAGGATTCGGTACTCGGGCCGCTGTTCTTCATCAGTTTTATCAGTTATATTTACGAAATTTGTGGCGCTCCGGATTGAATCATAGAATATGCAAATGAAACAAATTTCATACCAACCCATCATTAATCTGAACAAGTCATTAAAGCATCTACCGAATATTCTAATATTACGATATATGCAGTTTCTATAAAAAATTGTTATATAATTACAATCCTCATTTACATATTGACAAAAAATCTATTGTAGTCGCAGATAAAATGAAATTTCAGGGGTTAATACCAAAGGTCATTTGGAAATTGCATGTGAACTAAGTAACCACAAAATTAAGTTCTCTTTATGTTATCAGAAATATAAGAGACACGATATCATCCCATGTACTAAAGCTCCTATACTATGGCTTGGTTAAGTCTACTTTTGATATTTTGAGGCTCATCAATACATATCAACACAGTTTTTACAGTTCAGAAACGAATATTTCAAGCCATACATGATCACGTAAGTCTTTGAAAGAGAAAACATTTCAACTCCACCGAGTTTATATATTCTACAACTAATGTACATCAAAGAAAATGACCAAACTTTTATAAAAAAAACGCTGATTTACACTCTTACAATACACGGCAGAACTTGAATATTCACCAACCTTTTTCACGTTTGGAAATTGCACAACATGCTCCCTAATGCATAGGTGTTGAATACTAGAACGATTTCAGTGACATATAAGGTACAGATAAAACTCTACAGACGAAAAGCATTTCATGCTTTAAGAAAAAACTCAAAAAAATATAGGTAGCCAAGCTTTTTATGATATTAATGAATTTTTAAATTTTAGATGCAATGTAGATTGAATGTAGATCACAGTATATATGTTCAATGACAAAAAATTGTTGGTAGAGTTGATTCGGTAGTGATAAATATTTTCCAGATGAAATAGACCTATTGACTCAACTTCTCATTTTAATAAGGTTTTTCATAGTGGGTATCTATTATGTAGTATAAGGCGATTTTTTCGTGTGCACAAATCTACATCTAAATGCATAATCATAAGAATTACTCAAGCTACAGTTTCTCATACGCCATGATTTGTAAAATACTCTCGACACAACAAAAATTCCAGCAGATATTTCCATAAATATTTTCTTCATTGAACATTTCCATTATCACTACCAAACTGTACTGTCTCCTTGTCGCTAGTAGAAGGGAGCTCTTCTTTGATTTTTGAATCAAATAATTTTGATGCTTCTAAAAATTATTGTTTTCCTCATACTAAATGGTATCCTATTTGCAAATTTTGTAAGATCAGTAAAGTTCATTTTTTATTTGTCAATAAATTATGAATTTTGTATATTGTTATTCATTGAGGTTTTCTTCCAAATTTCATATTAGATTTTCCTTGAAACAGATAATTTCTCAGGTGTATTGAAGATAAGATTATAAGAAAATGAGTCATAAAATATTAAATCCTCGACCTGAGAAGTCAAAAGAAACTGTGTTAACTTTCTGAAAATATTGGAAAACAGAAGGTGTGTATTTAAGACCATTTTGACTGTACTGATAAAATGTTTATGGCTTACTTAATTTTGTTATCAGGGACATTTTTGAATGGGTCATTTTGTTTTGAACAAATAGATATTTGTTTGTTAAACTAGATGTTTAAAATCAGATTATTGATATTTAGGTTCAAACTTGGAGGACACTGATTTTTTCTCAATGACCTCCTCCAAATTTAAAACTTTTGGTAGGAGCATTGGTAAACTTGATACTTTGACATTGATTGAGAATAACCATATGCTTGGAATAAGCATATTGAATTATCTTATCTAAGAGCTTCTCAAATTCTATTTACAATTATCTAATCATATATTTTTCAAAAGTTATTGCAGAACACTTATATCTTATCATTTCAATATGGGGAAATACTGCCAGACTTTAAAGAAAACCTGAAGATTCCGGAGCTAAATTCAATCTGTAATAAAGAAAATGTAATTACTTTACATTGTTCATTATTGTTTCTTACATAATGAGTTTCAAAAGTTTTATATTCATAGTTATGAATAAAAATATATATAGAGGGTAGAATCAATATTACTAAATCAGTGACGGCTTTCTTACATGCATATCTGTAATGTAAGGCAGCAAAGCATCATGCGTTTTTAGTTTATATTGTGGATATTTTTGTCTGTGTTCGAGCTCTTCCAAACAGTCAGAGCATTGATAATAAGGGCTAATAATCTAAAGTAAGTCTGTTTATGTAATTTGTCTGAGTGTGCTTTCCAGGTTTATTTTGGACCCATTGTTAAACCTAGGCACTTGAATTATCCTAATTTTCTGCTAGTATTTGATTTTAATCAGCTGCATATATTATCGTTTTCCACAGATAAGTAAATGACTGTTCAATAGCAGTCATAATGGGCCAATATTGAAGCCAAATGAAATGCATTTTGGTTTTATTTCTACTTTCATTTCTTATAGATTTCCTTGTAAGTATTACTTTTCTCCGTGGGTTTGCCAATAATTGACTACACTGTACAAATAAACTTAAAGTTTAAAACATCTTCCTCTTGAAGATGATCACTTGGTGATCCATGGAAAACTTATTGAATTTTCAAATCCATTTTTATGAAATTAAAATAAATCAATTACAGGAATGCTACAAAACTTAATATGGGGTGGATCTATATAAATTTTGGCCACAAACACTTGTTTTCAACTCCTTTTTTGAAAAGTACTCATATATGTAAAGAGTGTATATTGAAGTTTTTTACTTTATTCCTTTCTTCACAAATTTTTCAAATTTTGTATATCGTAATGGAGAAGTAGAAATCTAAAAACTTTTTCCCAACTTACAACTTTCGTTAGTTTTGATGTAATTATGAATTCAATATTTTTATATTCAATGTATAAGTCTACCAGAAATAACAAATATGCTTTATTGTCTATATAATAATCTTAATCGACAAAGCTAAGAATAATGATAATGTTTTGAATAAAAAACCATTTCAGGTCATAATGTGTAATAACAAAGTATTAAAAATAATACAATGAAGGTAAATATAAAATGAATAAACACGGAGTGTTACTATTAAAATTAATATATGAAAAATCACATTTTTTTGAAATGTATTCAACTACTATAACGAAAAGTAATATGTCAATTGATGTGATCTTTGAAAAAGCTAATTATAATAGTCTTGAGATAATTTACCTAGCCATATTAAAACTTTAGAGGATAACTGTAAATTTCGAAAATCAGTAAAAGATTGATTATGTGGTAGACCTCATCATAGTTTAGGATAGTTCTATGAGGACAGTTTCTGGTATTGTTTCTTTAATATGCAATATCTCTTCAGTATCTGTATGTATTGTTTAATGGATGTCTGTATTTGTGCAGATATATTTTTACTATGTATTTAAGCTATTTTAATATGATTTGTACTCTATATATGTGTGTGTGTGTGTGTGTATCTATATATAGTTGTATGATGCCTGACGAAATTTTGCAGCTTTGTCAATAATACCTGATGCTCTTTGGACAATAAAGCATATTATTATTATTATACTCCGTGTAAATTAAAGGTTATCGTCATAAAACTCTTGCAAACCACAATAGGTTCTATCCACAAGAAAATATTTAGTTACATTTCTGAATTCTGAAAACAAATTGACTCGTAATATAAAAAGAACATATAGTACATAGTGAAAAAAAAAAAATTAATTTCACAGCACTTGAACGACATTTAAGAGGAATTTATAAATCACGACCGAGTACCATACTGCCATATTCTACATATTGTAGGAATAATTAAAAACTTTCGAAAGAAATGTCTTATTCAGAAATTTGTTTTGAATTAGTAGAAAAGTTAACCAAGAGTGTTGTTTTTGATTTCAGATAAAATATACTTTCAAAGTATAGAAAATGGATCAAATACCACCTCCCAAAGAGGTTAAAATCCTCGAAACTGCAGAAGATATTCAAGAGCGTCGACAAGAAGTTCTTTCAAGATATGACAATTTCAAAGCTGATGCTAGGGCTAAACGAGAAAAATTGGAAGACTCTAGAAGATTTCAGTACTTCAAACGTGATGCTGACGAATTAGAATCTTGGATTTTGGAAAAACTCCAGGCAGCTTCAGATGAAAGTTACAAAGATCCAACCAATTTACAAGCAAAAATTCAAAAGCATCAAGCTTTTGAAGCTGAAGTGGCTGCTCACAGCAATGCTATTGTTGTTTTAGATAATACTGGACGAGAAATGATTAATCAAAATCATTACGAAAGTGAAACCATCAGAAGGAGATTAGGTATGTAAAAGTGGAATAAATCTAGAAGGAACATACTTATTCATTGTCCATTTCAGAGGAACTACATAGACTATGGGAGCAGTTACTATCAAAACTTGCTGAAAAGGGCATGAAACTGCAACAAGCTTTGGTGTTAGTTCAGTTTATTCGTCACTGTGATGAAGTTATGTTTTGGATCAATGACAAGAGTACATTCCTCTCTACTGAAGAATTTGGTCATGATTTGGAACATGTAGAAGTACTCCAGCGCAAATTTGACGAGTTCCAAAAAGATATGGCTTCTCAGGAATATCGTGTGAGTGAGGTAAATGAACTGGCTGATAAATTATTGCAGGACGGTCATCCAGAAAGAGATCAAATAGTCAATAGGAAAGAGGAACTAAACAATGCTTGGCAACGTTTAAAACAAATGACCCTAATGAGACAAGATAAACTTTATGGAGCACATGAAATTCAAAGGTTCAATAGAGATGCAGATGAAACTGTAGCATGGATTGCTGAAAAAGATGTTGTTCTTTCTTCCGATGACTATGGAAGAGATTTAGCAAGTGTTCAAGCGCTTCAGCGAAAACATGAAGGAGTCGAGAGAGATCTTGCAGCTTTAGAAGACAAAGTGTCAACTTTAGGGAAGGAAGCAGATAGACTGTGTTCTATCCATGGAGACCATGCTAACATTATTCAATCCAAAAGAGCTGAAATTGAAGATTATTGGCATAGTTTGACTGCTAAAGCTAAAGTAAGTGAAAAATACATATTTAGGATACTATACTCTCTAATTTCATTTTTAGGAAAGACGCGAAAAACTAGAGGAATCTTACGCTTTGCATCGGTTTCTAGCAGATTTCAGAGATTTGGTCTCTTGGATAAATGACATGAAAGCTATTATTTCTGCTGATGAATTGGCAAAGGACGTAGCAGGTGCGGAGGCACTTCTAGAAAGACATCAAGAGCATAGAGGGGAAATTGATGCAAGGGAAGACAGCTTCATTGCAACAACAGAAGCTGGAAAATTGTTGCTAGAAAATGGACATTATGCTAGTGATGAAGTAAAAGAAAAATTGTCCATGTTGGATTCTGATAAAAGATCACTCATTGGTGAGTAATTTGTGTCTTAGAATGCCATACCCATTGAAAGATAATTATTTTTTCCAGCATTGTGGGATGAGAGACGCATTTTGTATGAACAGTGTATGGATTTGCAACTTTTTTACCGTGATACTGAGCAAGCTGACACATGGATGGCTAAACAAGAAGCATTTTTAGCCAATGAAGATTTAGGTGACTCTTTGGATTCAGTTGAGTCCCTCATAAAAAAACACGAAGATTTTGAGAAATCTCTAGCAGCTCAAGAAGAGAAAATCAAGGCTCTAGATGAATTTGCTACTAAGTTGATTGATGGAGAACATTATGCTGCTGATGATGTTGCCCAAAGGAGAGCTATGGTAATTTTGCTATATGTTTTTATTTATTTTTATCAATTTCTATCTTTACCATTGAATCTAGTACACTGGTTTAGGAATGAAGTATATATTCTTGTTTTTACTTACTTACCCAATATTTTTTTTATTATGAGATAGTGATGAATCTTTTAATTTAAAATTCTCTTTTCAACAGCTTCTAGAACGTCGTAAGGCTTTGAAAGAAAAATCAAGTATTCGTAAGGAAACCTTAGAAGATGCATACAAACTTCAACAATTTGAACGTGATTGTGATGAAACTAAAGGTTGGATTAATGAAAAACTAAAGTTTGCTACTGATGAAAGTTACTTAGATCCAACCAACTTGGGAGGAAAAGTACAGAAGCATCAAAATTTCGAGCAAGAGCTCACTGCTAATAAGTCAAGAATGGAAGATATTACTTCAACTGGGCAAGAATTGATTGAAGCTAAACATTATGCCTCTCGTAAGTGTTCAGGAATATCAACTGAATTTTATGTGTTGATATGAACATTTTTTTCAGCCCGTATTCAATCTCGTATGGAAGAAATCGTTAATCTTTGGGAAACCTTGGTACAAGCCACAGATAAAAAGAACTCCAAGTTGCAGGAAGCAAGCCAACAGCAGCAATTCAATCGAACTATCGAAGATATCGAACTTTGGTTATCAGAAATTGAAGGCCAGTTAATGTCCGAAGATTATGGCAAAGATCTTACGTCTGTGCAAAATTTGCAGAAAAAACATGCTCTGCTTGAAGCAGATGTTGCTTCCCATCAAGATAGAATTGAAAGTATCACTTCAGCTGCGAACCAGTTTGTTGAGCGTGGTCATTTTGATGCTGATAATATTGCCAATAAACAAAAAGTTCTTACAGATCGTTATACAGCTTTACAAACGCCAATGGCAGTTCGAAAACAGAGATTGCTTGACTCACTTCAAGTTCAACAACTCTTCAGAGACATTGAAGATGAAGAGGCTTGGATTAGAGAAAAGGAACCTATTGCTGCTAGTACAAATCGAGGTATTTATAACTGAAACCTTTCAGATAAAAAAATAGTTTGAAATATTTCTTTGTATATGAAATCATCCAAGATGGATTATTACTTTTTAGGTCGAGATTTAATTGGAGTACAAAATTTGATAAAGAAACATCAAGCTGTTTTGGCAGAAATCAATAACCATGATGGTCGCATTCGAACTGTCATCGATGCAGGTAAACAAATGATGGAAGATGAACATTTTGCCAGTGACGAGATAAGAAATAGAGTGGCCTCACTCAACGATCATTGGGAATCACTCAAAGAGAAATCTAGCCAGGTAGATAGTTTTGCATGTTTTTGTCTTATCGTACCCTGAATTGTGAAATTATGTAACTGTCATAAAATAGATTTTACAGCAAATTTGAAATTAAATTTGTCATAATTGGTATTCAAATTCATTCTGGATAGTTGGGGTGGCTAATCCATCTCAGAAGATTCACAATTCATCTCTATGAATGTTTAGTCAAGTCTTCAACTATATCTAAGCGATTTATTTGTGTAATAATTTACTACAAAACTTCTACACTATACAATAGCAATAGCATGAAGAACATCCTGAATATATATCACAAAAATCAGCATCGAACTCAACTTTGAAATCGCTGAATCACTGAGATCTAAAATTTTTAGCTTCAATTTTTTTTTACAGAAAACGTCAATTTTTTCTTACGACACATGAAACTGAAGAAACATGTTGCTCCTTGACAATATAAACATGAAGTATAAGATATGAAGTATAAGTGTATAAAATGTAAATGATTAAAATAAAATATGAACTATATATATATATACATATG
>WOGN01009342.1:0-10868 GCA_015342105.1 Leptinotarsa texana | reverse complement strand
ACTTTCTATCAGTTTGTGTCTGAAAGTTACTTCTTTGTATGATCTACACATCCATGTATAGATTTACTTCCTTCCTTTCTTTGGAAGATTCCCTCATCCTTCTTTTTTGTAGCAATATGGAGTAGTAGAAAGCCAAAAACTTTATTTCCCAAAAAATTGATCACTCCTAAAAAATATAACCCCTTCAATTGAAATAACTTCATTCGCAAATATCAAAAAAAAACGACCTGAAATGAATTTTCGCAAAAAATTAGATGACTTATTTATTCAACCCCGTCTTTTAATTACTGTGTTTGGGTATTGAACAACCCAGTCTACCACTCCCACTAGTTGTTTCGTACATTATACAAAATATTCTGATACTTCGGATCGGATTTTGTGGAGCAACATTTCAAATACTTCGATTTTAGTAAATTTCTTTGTGAAGTCTATGCTACTCTATATCAGATCATATATTTAGACAATACACTATCAAATCTTTTTACTATGCGTAGAAAACCCTTTGTGTACAGAGTGTTCCTTAATGCCATGTAAACATTTCACAAGATAATTCTATAGAAAATTCTGAAAATGAAATTTCTATTTCATTTAAGGGCGTTCAGCTTTTAATACTTTTCAATATCTTGGATATCTATTGTGAAACAACCTGTATATACTCACAAACACCGTCATTTGCAAAGTTACTTTCCTTCATTGACTGCGTGTTGTTTCTTCTATACAGAGACTGCACTTTGATGAAATATATGTATCGCAATCTACATATATTCTCTCGGAATGAAATGAAGTGAAACTTCTTCGAAACTTCCCCTCAAGCTCGCCAGCCCCGCCGTGACCACTGAACTTTCCATAGAAATCTCCCCAGCAGATATTAATGCGTATTCATATCGCCAGAGGCAGAGCATTAGCAAATCAAAGAGATTTGCATGTGTGTCCAGTCCCGCCAAAGTCCTAATTCGCCAGACTCATGTATCTTTAATACAGTACAAGGGTCATGAATGGTCGACGAATCGGCTCCTTGACAACTTCTGGTTAAGATTATGTACATCTAATCAAGATGCTGCTGCTGATGCTGTTGTCGTGGAAGGGGATAATATTTCGTTAGCCGAACAAATTGGGACATTCATTGAGATTGGGAATTATTTATGGAAGGGCAAACGTATTGACCGATGTTGATTAGTGGAAATCGAATGAATTTAGGGACGGTCGAAGGTTTGTACGATGGCGATGCGGTTTTGTTCTGTGGGGAACGGGAGAGGTGTTGAAAGTCCAGTTGGAGTAAAGGAGATCCGAATTGTATCACTTGAATAGTATGTTCAAATGGAACATTCATCGATAGTCGTTACTTTTCGTTTCGATATGTAATAAAGTTGAAATGTTTTATTACCTCTTGTGAATAATTAATCCAAAACATAAAATTCTTCATTCATTGATATGAGAAACAAATATTGATTTGGAATGATGAATTTAAATTCTGAACTTGTGATGCAATGTTTGGAACCTTTGGTGTAGTAATAGATATTCCAATAACAGACCGTTATTTTCAACAGCCCGCCACGTGTTTCGATTACCAAGTGATCATCTTCAAGAGGAAGATCAAACTGATTAATCAAATGATTGATTATTTGATCTTTCTCTTGAAGATCACCACTTGGTGATTGAAATACGTATCGAGGTGTTGAAAATAACGGTTGGGTGTTGGGATAAAACTCTATAAATATTCAAATTATGTATCTAACTCAACCCTTATGGAGATTTGTCCCAAATTCCAACTTATATATCATTAGAATCATCATAATTTTTGATACCAATTAATTAGATCCTAAATACTTATACATTGGTATGGTTCCATTATCTATTTCTGAAATGTCAAATTCGACAGCAAAAAAAATCGTTGAAGAAATAAAACAACCTCTTAAAAAATAATGCTGGTCCAGTGGATGTTAATATAGAAAAAGTACATGTTTTACATACAATCAAGTATGATTTTTCCTCTTCCCATGTCAATAATTAGATAATCTGTATTGAAAAATATTCGTTCCCAACTCTAACAAACACCTCCAAATGTTGTTCTAATAGTTATAAACAAATTACAACAAAGCTTAACAGTGATCAAAAATAACATATGTCTTTGTTCTTTAGCTGATTCACTGGAACTAATCACTTTTATTTTGCAATATGCGTAGACTCAACCACAGTCTATATGGAACCACTGATCAGGTTAGAATTAGATGCCATAAGTGCAAAAATAAATAAATCATTATGGAAACACATCTCCATAGTAACCCGATTCGACAAATGTTATAATTCTATTCATTTAAATCTAAAGAAATGAACTTTGAATGTTCAAGCCCGATTCCAACCGATTCCACCTACACAATAGGTTGAATGTACTGATGCCTATCAGAAAACTACTTCACTGGCTAATACTATAAATGTTGGAGTATATCCGACAGCCGTCAGTGCAGGAATCCTTACAGAAAATTTGCTGCATAAGCAATTGGCAATACATCTGAAAGAGTCGACGCATATCTGATATAATCCAATGCCGTTCGTGGTATTAGCCAGTTATGAGTAGCCAGTTATGGAGTAGTTATGATGCACTGTTTGAAACCTTTGGTGTTGTAGTGAATAATACTGGAGTTTTTTCCCAACACCAAATCATTATTTTCAACACCTCAACACGTGTTTCGATCACCAAGTGATCATCTTCAAGAGGAAGATTAAACTGGAAACTTTCCTAAGCTAACGCTATTTATGCTATACAGATATACTATAAAGGTAAAGCATATAGGTATACCAACCTTTAATTAAGGGAGGTATACCCATTCAGGTATACCTCCCTAAATTAATTTTACAATTTGCCTTATTAATTATTTTACAATATGTCCTTATGTAGTAATCATCAAGTCCAATAATATTATTTTAACAAGCTATATAGTGTGCTATTTGGTATTGATCCGTCATCGTTATCCATAATATTATCATGTTTACTTATTTCTACACTCTCATAGGCATCTACTTGCCTATTGTTGTTAACTTGGCTAACTAATCTTAATGAACTGAAGTCTGTGGAATGGTTTTGTTGCAAAATATGATGGGCAACTGCTGATTTTTCAGCTCTTTCATATTTCAAGTGTGATATGTGTTCCATGTAACTTACTTTAATAGATCTTTTTGTCTGTCCATAATATTTTGAGAAAGGACAAAAACCAAGATGAATACATCTCAGTTCCATACCACCAGTATACGGAGAACTTTGAAAAGATTTTCAAGGAACTAGATGTGAAGGTGGTTTTTAAAACAAGTCGTACACTACAGAGCCTTTTGGGAAGTCTAAAAGACAAAGTCGAGAATTCGGAAAAGTCTGGAATTTACGAAATTGAATGTAAGGACTGCGATGCAAAATATTATGAATAGACAAAAATATCTATCAAAGTAAGATACAAGGTACACATAGTACACTTAAAATATGGAAGTTCTGAAAAATCAGCAGTCGCCCATCATATTTTGCAACAAAACCATTTCATAGGCTTCAGTTCATTAAGATTAGTTAGACAAGTTAATAACAATAGACAACTAGATGCCTATGAGAGCGTAGAAATAAGTAGACATAATCATATTATGAATAACGATGACGGACCAATACCAAATAGCATACTATATAGCTTGTTAAAATAATATTATTGGATTTACTGAATACTACATAAGGACACAGTGTAATTATTATAAATTTAGATAGGAATATTGTGAAATTGATTTCTATATAGCTGAAAATTGTTTTAAGTTAAACTACAACATTCAAACACTACATAAGGACATATTGTAAAATAATAGATAAGGCAAATTGTAAAATTAATTTAGGGAGGTATACCTGTATGGGTGGCATACCTATATGGTTTACCTGTATAGTATACTTGTATAGCATAAATACGAAAGTTTCCAGTTCAGTCTTCCTCTTGAAGATGATCACTTGATAGTCGAAACACGTGTAGAGGTGTTAAGAACGATTTGATATTGGGAAAGAACTCCAGTAATATTCAGTGGAGTAGTTGTTTTCTGATAGGCGTCAGTCCATTCAACCTACTATGTCTGTGTATCCGAGACGGGCTTGAACATTTAAAGTTTATTTCTTTAGATTTGTTCACTGCCTGTCTTCAAGTATAGTCCACTGACTACTAAAAAAGTTTTTCTTCCTTATTAAGAAGAATCGGAATCCACTAGATGGAGTGATATTTCTGATGTTGGCTCCAACTCAAGACGAGAAATATAATACTCTAAAAAAATTTCGATTTTCAATTATGGAATATCATTTACTTCAGTCTCGTTTTATCATGTAAACAATAGTGTTGCATCAATCGTCGCCAAAATGGTATCACCCAAATTTTTTCCCAGATAGAAGGACAACTGTGCTGGATGTATCAATTCTCAATTCAATATTGTATTTTTGGAAATCATATCAGCCGATTTTGGGTAATTAGTAATTTCATATATGTTCAAAAGTCTGAAACAAACGATCGATATCATAATTTCAATAAAAAATTTATTCAAAACTGTTACAGACCTGATTGGGAGAATTATAGAGAAATACGCAGTGAAACCAATATTGAGGCAAGCAAAAACCCTCTAGGGTCAGCTAAAAACCAGAGAATTTTCAGCAACACCTGGGTTAACCGGATTCCTTGTAGCTGCGGGTCAGTCTACATTGAAACCACGAAAAGAAATGAAGGTATGCGTATCTCTGAAAAGAAGAGAATTTGTCGACTCAGACAAACCGACAAATCAGCTGTAGGTGAACATGCTCTTATAAGGTACAATAACCTGTAGACCATGGTCATAAAATCCAGAAAAAGCTGTCACACAATAATCAGTTCCATTTTCCCAAAAATATCTATAGACGTCATATAAGCTGGATCCAGTGGATCATTCTAATAGTCCACGCCTGCCTATCCACCGTTATCGATTGTCAACAAGTCTAAAAATCAGTTTTCAAGTGATGTTCCGGTTCAGCAAGATTTGGTACCTATCCATTACGATAAACTGGTCTGGAAATAGATGTATGAAAACTTTCGAAACGGTTTATGTTCCATCAGAATGACTGACTAGTTTGCTTGATATGAGGCCCTCAGATTCTATTGTGAGGAATGTGGAACCGTGGAACACAACCGTAGTCTGTTTCGGAAGTGATGAATACAATAAGAGGTTACTAACAAAATGACCAAGAAACATTCGATAATGTAAGAAATAAACCTATGAACAAACTTTATTATTATCAAGAAGTGGATGGCAAATATTTACATTATCAAACTTCATTGAGATGAACTATAGTGGGTGTTGGGTGTAGAAAATTGAAATAATATTCGAAAAGACTACCTTTTCATTCGAAGAAAAGGTCGTAGCACCTCTCTGTAATATGTAGAACAATATCGTGATTTTTACTATCAGAAAGAACTTCAAATAATACCTTTTCATGAGATATCTGGGCTCGTTCAAAAAGTTGATAATGTAATTTGTCATTCACTTTTTCGAAGGAAATTTAGTGTAATTGGGCATTCACTAATTTTAACCATGAATAGTCAGTGGCTGGTGATCAATTCATCTTCCGCAGAAGAGGGACGTGAATATGACCTTGAATTTTTGGTAATAAGTTCTTGCCTTCATTCTAATGAGAAATAGGGATGTTAACGGGTTCACCAGTTTCATCTTCAAGTTTTTTATTCCCAACTTCCTCGATCATTTGAAAGGTAGAAATTTCAGATAGTTGAACGGTATTGAATTTTCAATTGTTTCAAAAACTATCATCGGCAAGACGTCAATGGGCCATTCTATGAATTAGGCTTCTTTTCAATGTCATATGAAACGTTTGCAAGCAAATCTTCTATGTGATGTGGAAAATAATAATTTCATGTTATGAGTTCGAATACGATGAAAAAAATCCCTCTTTTGGTCTAGAAACGAAACAAATACACTTATTCCTTTACTTACCAACGAACCATTCCAAACCAGAAAGAGTTCGACTCACCTCGTTGAGTTATTTTCTTCTGATACATGTCCAAATAATTTTCGTTCCGAACATACGGCATTGTGGCATGATTAAGTTGGTTCTTTTGTTGTAGCCTAATCTCGTGGTAGTCCCCGTCAGCTGCGCCGGATTTTAATACACGTAAAATTAAAATTAGGGCTTTATTTGCATCCCTTAATAGGGAAAATCTTCGAGTTTAGACGCTCGCGGACACCAACTCGAATGTCTTGTCTTTGTCAGGTTTTGATGTACGGCCTCTTGGTATAATAATGCATGGAAGAAATTAGTGCAAATTGTTTGTTAGCTAATGAACGGAGCCGAAAATTCATGCAATTCGGATGGAAGAATCGAAAGAACATTATATTGTTACTCGTTGCTGAATATTAGAGGCATATTTATCAAAAGTAATAGCACAACTTCCCAACATAATATTGTTTCAATTTCAGATAGTTCGTTGAGGTTTGGAGAACATATAAATCAGAATATTCGAAGAGTCTCAGATTACCATATCCTCACAAAATTTACCTCAATTCACCCATAAAAAAATGTTATGTGGATCCCTAGTTCTATCACAATTCAAATATTGTTTTCCAATCTATGGACTTTGACATGACTACTATACTCAGTCAAGAGTAAACCGTTTTCAAAACTTTTGTATTCTTTATAGATTTGGAGTATATGCATATTTGCTGAAATGGATTGTCTATTTTTTCACGCCGTTATACCAGCTAAATATTACATATACTAAACTGAAACACAGTCAAGCAGCTACTCTCACATGTAGATGAAAATATTTTAAATTTAAGTTTTGAGAGTCGGAACGTATAAGGGAGGAAAAAGCTGTCCGTTGAAAGTTGAACTAGATTCAAATGAAACTGCGAAACAGGTATTAAAATACCGTAATAAAATTACTGATAAAGTTTCCTCAGAGTATAATCTGACCGAACAGTAAAGCAGAAGAATTACTACAAACAATTGGAAGTGAAACTGAACTTCCTCATTAATGCACGTGACGACTCGAAATGTATGAAATATATACATGGGATTCCCAAAATTGTCAATAAACAGAATGAACAAAATAAGTCAAAAAACTAATTCGGAAGTGCACTAAACTAGAGTATTATTCAGACATAGTATATTCAAAAGTTTATTAGCAAATAAAACTCAATTAATAGCAGATGTTCGTTGTTGCAATCCTGCAGGGATTCTGCTTAGTGAATCCAGAACAACAAATGATACCTACGATTTTGAACTGGAAATTAGTAATTATACACTTGTGATTCAGACTTTAGACATACTGGAGGCGTTGTTATTTACATACAAAATTTGTAATTTTTAATAATCAAATCCACCAGTATAGTAATAGAATAAAAAATAATTTGTATGTAAATAACAATCAAAAACATTCAACACTGTAACAATAATGTTCAAAGGATTTATTAAGTATAACAGTCTACCTGAAAATGTAAAGTCTTCTAGAAGTCTTATTCTGTTCAAAAGAAATTTATTAGACTATTTAAGAGACCATTAAGGTATTATGTGATATTTTTTATCTTTCATTCTTTTTTTGTATTTTCAATTATCGTAGGTAAGACTACTTATTAACAAATATAAGTCAATTTTTTTGTATCATTGTATTCACATGTATATTAGTGTTAACATTACTATCATTGTTGTATATATTAGGATGTATCCTATTTGAATTGAGCATTTCATCATCTTCAAAAAAAAATTATTACAATGAAAACAGCAGATGAAATATAATAAATATAGTTTAAAAAAACTAAAAAATACGCTGTTAAAGAACATCGAACTGAAAAGTTAAATTTTTTTTTTAATAAGCTTGAAACAATAACGAACGAAAAATACAAGTATTACTGTGAAAAAAGCGACGGGCGCCTGATATACAAAAATATGGCACAAAGCACCCACTTTTTTTCATAATAATGCTAGTATTTTTCGTTCGTTATTTTTAAAGCTTATTAAAAAAAAAGTATTTTTACCTTTTCAGTTCGATGTTCTTTAAAAAAGTGTATTTTGTTTTTTTTTAAATATATTTATTTTTCATTTTTTAGTCCTATTTAATGTCGAAAATATTTTTTTACGCACGGCGCACGAATGTAAAATTCCTGTCAGATAACATAATGAAGTTTGAGGTCTCAAATTCTATAGTAATACTGAAATGCAGTAAGTCTCCAACAGGGGGCGGACAGTTGTAAAATTTGTTTCGCGAAGTAAAGAGATATTTGCAGTAATAATTTCAAAAAACAATTCAGTCTTGAAGTTTTGATTTGATATGAATTTGATATGTAAATGAATTTTTCAGATGTACAGTTTACTATAAAGTATTTGTTGTTGAAATCCATATTCTGGTTTGCTTTCCAATAATCGAATAAGATTTTGAAATGTATCTTTCGTTTCGTTCAAAACTTTTTTCTGTACTGAATCACGGGTAATTGTAAGCATTTGAATATTTCATCTGTAGTACAAAATTTGGATAACACTTATAATTCTGAAAATATGCCCGGTAATAGATCAAGCAATAATGTCGATAATTCTGTCGATACAGATCCCGAGCTTGAGAGTTACAAACAAACATACATACAAACAAAAATACATACATACATACAGGTGAAGCTAATATAAAGCGTGTAAAAATGCAAAATATAAACGTTAATAACATATGACAACTGACTCTAATGATTATAAAAGAGTAGCAAAATCAGAAAAATTACATGTGTTACAAAATAAACCTTACTGATATGGACGATGAATTGAATACGGGAAAAAAACTGCCAACCAGTGAATAAAAATCAAAAATGGACAATACAAACATCATTCTTGTGACAACATTCCTGTTGATTATTTTAAATATGTTAATTCCCCAATGAGCTGAAGTTAAACATGACTAGACGTTTTTCGAGTCATTACCAATAAAATATCAAAAGTTGATTGGGGAAAATTATTACAGAAATCAACTTTTTGATAATATATAATCGCCAACCGAAACTGTTTTCTCTTGGAAGATATGTTCAAATTTCATTCAATATATTCATGTTTTTAAATTATATCATACAAAAATCCGCCTTATTTATATCGTAAACTAACATTCAGGACAGACGTACAAAACATAAATCAAATCTTGGTAACTTCGAACTGGATAAAGGTTACATAGAAAGCCGTAACAGCACTAAGTTCCTAGGGGTATTCATCGAAAATAACTTGAAATTTGAAGAGGAGCATGCAATGAATTCAAATAAAAAACTGGCCTCTGGCTGTTTTGCTTCAAAAATGATATCGCAAGAATTGGGATCCTCTGCTGCACAAATAGTATACCATGCAGTGATTGAATCTCTTCTCAGATACGGCTCCCCATTTTGGGAAGTATGCAATAATAATGTCATGAAAAGCATCCTGATTACTCAAAAAAGAGCAATTAGATACATTTCGAAAGCAAAGGCGCGTGATTCAAGCAAACAACTTTCTGTAATGCATAAACTACATACTGTTGTTGCAATATTTATAGCGGAGACAGTTTGTCTGATCAAAAACCGTTTGAATAAATTCAATACGGCTGACCGCTATCCAACACGCAAGCAAAACAGTATTAACTTACCCAAGCCGAACTCTACTTTAGTGAATAACTCTATTATTTTTAATGTTTGCAAGATGTTCAATCACTTACCTGATTTTATAAGAGAAATTAACATGTTAGATAATTTTAAAAAGGCTGTTTACTTTTTACTGTGTAGTCGCCCGTATTATAATTTGGAAGAATTTTATGCGGATAGCTTTTAATCTAATTATTTTTTATTTTATTTACTTATTTTTTCTCTTCTTATTAGGCCTTTTTATACTATATGTTGACTAACAAATTGTACCTTTAGCATTTAGTGTATTATTTATATAAGTACTTTGTCCACAAGAATTCCTTGTTATTTATGACATTAAGTATTGAATGATTGATTGAGAAACAAAAATGTACATGCCCACAACATAAAACCTCAGTTTTCCAGAGTAGACTTTCGTTTTCCATTTTTCATCTTCACAATTTCATTCCCGATTCGCTAAAACAACACAATAATCCCATCCACAACAAATTTCGATTTTCATTATTTGTGTGTGTTGTTGATTGGCCCTCTATGAATTTGTGTTGTTGTTCAGTGATCTATTGACATTTTGAACAGTCTGCCATCAACTGAGTCATGAAATTTAAGAGAGACGAATTGAAATTTTTCAATTTTCAAAATGTTTCAGTATTATCTAACACTATTCTGTTACAAAAAAAAATGGAGAAGGGTTTATGGAATATGGACCAAATTACTGAATTGAAACCACTTTCCGAATTGCTCGAAAGACCTTAAGATCGTTAGCATCCAACATTACAGACAATAATAATTCGAGGGAGAATTAGTAGAGTTGAACGTTAATTCAAGCACAGTCGTCTTGTGTTTGCCTTTAATTGGGCGAAAACCGAAACAGAGGTCGGGAATCAAGGAGCCTGTGTTTGGTTACAAACGTAGCTATGGGCACGTAGATGAATGCACCTGGTTGCGGTAACGGAAATTCGAGGGGGAAAAATGAAATTGAGATATTTTCAGCTCGAATATATATTCACTTATATGCTTACGTGATTATTTCAATAAATATTTCGAATGTTACGAAAATTTATGTGGGAATAGGAATTGTTATAATCGATTACATAATGCATACAAATACTGAAAACATGAGATAGATGCCAAAAACATGAATAATTACTCAGAAAAAAATTTATGAAATTGTATACCAAATATTGACAATTCAAACGGTCGACCATTTGGCGGGAATATGTGACGTCAAAGTACATGTC
>WOGN01009340.1:0-10868 GCA_015342105.1 Leptinotarsa texana | reverse complement strand
TTTCTTATGGGCGGCTTGAGTTCGCTGGAACGCGACTGCAATTGTGTGGTCGATCCGACCGCAAAATGTGGCTCGTGTACGGGCGCTCTAAGATGTGTCAAACACACATTTGCAATTTTAATTAGAATACCTAGCATTTCTAGAAATTGACTAATATGACTATATTTGAAGCTGTGGTGACCTTCGTGACAATCATGTGCATGTTTGTTGATAATGAAAAAACTAAGACAGCCCGCGGACACATACTTGTGGCTTTTTGGTCTCATTAGTAAGGTGCCGCCAAGTGTAAATATAGGCAACACCTGCTTTCCGAAAATGAAAAGCATCACATATATGAACGGAGTCACAGATAAGTGTCAACCGCACATTTATAATTTCAGTTAATATTTCAGAATCAACTTATATGATCACTCAGACAGTGACATCCGTGGATGAAATATGAATACCTACTGAAAAATGTTTACCAGGAGCGAATAAATAAAAAAAGAGAACTCGCGGATATTTCATCATTGATTAGATTTATTTTATATCATTCAATTTTTTGTTGCATGTATATACTTTTGTAGTTTGAATTTAATGTATTTTTAAATTCTATTTCATTTCAATTTATGTTTAATGAATTTTTATATTGGAATTATACCTAACTCAAATATCACATTATCAACCTTGAACGTCTTCGTATATATTCCAAATAAATGATTATTTTCGACAATGATTTTTCCACAACAGACATAATTTATGATAAAATAACAACGTATTATTTTTATCATGTTCCCCGTTTTTTTATAGTTTTTTGCGGCAGTGTTTCCCTAGAATAGTTATCAGAAAAGAAGAAGAACTGATTCACAGAAGAAAAAAGTTTTTTGGTTATGTCGTTATGTTGTGTTGCTGGTTTTGTTGACTTTTGGCTTCATAGTATTTAATTAAGTACTTGAGAGTCGGATGAATTATTATGTTTTAAACAACTCACACATTTGGTCCGTATATTTGATCTCCCTATAATATGGTGCGAGGGTAATTATTCATTGAATAAATTATTAAATATATTTCATATGATCATATTTTCTTATCAATATTTCAGCCGAGACAGGAGCCGAAGTCCGGAGCGGAAAAGAAGACGATCCCGATCTAGAAGTAAGGATAGATCTAAACCTGGCAGGTACAGAAGGAGCCGGTCTAGAGAACCAAGGCGGAGAAGTAGATCACGTTCAAAGGATCGAGATAGAAGAGAACGAGACCGTAGGTCCCACAGTCGCGAAAGAGATCGTTCTGATAGGGACCGTTCTGAAAGGGATAGAAGAGGGTATGCCATATTGATGGAACATCAGTAATACTTCAACTAACTTATATGGAGTTCAGAACGATTCCTGACATGTTTCATGGTTGACAGTGGGTTTTTCCATTGATCACCTGATCTGTAACAACAAACTCAGTTTTTACATGACACTATCACATTAATTGTTGATCTTGGAATTAACTCATGAATTTCTTGAATTGATGCACGGAATATATCAAAATCTCGATACATATCGTTTTGATAGATATTTGGGTTGACGACTTTCTTAATATATTTCTTCGCCAACTGTGTAAATAAAATGTGCACTGATATAGAGAGTAGAACTGAGTTACAGAAAATTAATTTCTGCAATAAATCTATACAATCAATATTACAATTTTACAAAGCTTGAAGAAATTCAATACCCAGAAAAATATGAGCATATGAATGCTGTTCTTAATGAAATTCATTCACAACAATTTTTCTTCCCAGGTAATTTCCTGTTATTCTAGAAGAAGGGTATTTCATAATTTTTTTCTGAATGTGTTTGAAATTTGCAATATGCTATGATAATTTTATTCAAGTGTCGTACAACTATAAAAACTTGCAGAACAACGGTTGATTTTTTAAACTGCCCAACTCTTGTCATTAAATACTGAAGCTAATTCTGAAATTATTTTCTCACAAGTGCAGTATTGTTCAGAACTAACACATTCTAAAATAAGGAGCGTCTGCCAATCTTGAGTATAGGCAGATTTTTGTGCCTCTTAGTATGCAAATTGTTAGGTTTTTCAGTGTGATAACTACTATATTGGATGTAGCACAACTAAACTCTGTTCTGGACTCTGAAACTTTTTATAATATATAATTCAGAAAAATCAAAGCATATTCTACAATTATAATTTTGCAGAGGTGATGGCAAAGAAAGGCGTGGAGGTGTTGGAAAGTCCAGCAGGAGAAGATCCAGGTCAAGATCAAAGGAGAAACCAAAACCAGATGATTCGGGGCTATCATTTGATCCAACTAATTTGGATAAGGTATCAAAATATCTATATAATAGGACTCATATTCCTTCTTTTTTTTTTATTTATCAGTAGGGAAGTAGGAAAACGACCTACTCTTTCATCAAAAACTGCCAAAGTTAATGAAAACAAAGTTTACCTAACAACTTACGAATATACATTTGTTCTAACTACAATATAAAATTGATAAGTTAAATTTTCAACTTCTGTGTAAAATATATCTAGGGAAAACACTCACCAGAACAAAAATTCTGTCCCCCAACGAGCATTTTGCTAACTAACTTAGCAACATTAAGAGATTACTAAAACTGTTTTGGTCATTTCCTGACTTATAATGATGTAGAAGGTTGACATTGAGTCCAGCTCTGGGCAAGGTGAAGCTTTAGTAAATGTTTCTCATACAAACTGCCAAAGGAACAAAATGCAAGATACAGAGAATCTTCAAGTTCTTAAAAGGTTTATATTCATCGATTTAGATAAACTTACTATTGGCTTAGGCTTTAAAGTTTGCCAAAGACTTAGTGGTGATCAATCTGGTTGATTGATCAACCAGATTGATCACCACCATTGATAAAGAATATGCGAAGAAGGAGGAAGCAGGAAGCAATTAATATTGAGGAAAAAGTTCAACCAGAACTCGGGGGAAGCGAAGGAAACAATTCAAAAAGATAAAAAACTATAGAAAACATGACATGAAGTTAACTGTAACTTACATATAAAATACTGGTTGTTAAGACGAACACTAGAATGAAAAAGCCCATGCAGCACAAGTTAAGAGGCAAACAGAAATAAATTGAAAGAAAAGGAATTGTTCTAGACTACTTAGTGTCTAGCTCAAAGCAGAGGACTACTTATTGTGGTCATAATTATTATTACTTTTATGTTCAAATTGAAAGGGGTATATTTTTATGTATTTTGTGTGATAACGTCTTTAAAAAAAATATTTGAACTGTGTTCTACTTTTTTCATAATGGTTCTACCTTTTTCCAGAAATTTCCCAATTTTCTTACTGTTTAATAGAAAAAATTGGATACGAGGCCTGATAAAACAATTATAAAAAACATGTCACATATCTATTCATACAATTTTTAGGAAGAAGAACAGAAAAAACTGGAATTGGAAATGGTGAAGAGAAGGGAAAGAATAGAACGTTGGAGAGCTGAACGAAAAAAGAAGGAACAAGAAGTTGCTAAAAAAGAGGCACAAAAATCTGCCTCTAGTCAAAATTCTACAATATCTCAAGGTACCTTCAAAAAGTGGTCACTAGAGGATGATTCTGAAGACGAAGATAAGGTTGATAAATCTGAAAAAGAGGGAGAGAAGGATAAAGAAGAAACTGAAGGAAATGGAGATGAAGAAATGAAAGAGAAACCGGATATTAGTTCCCCTGAGCCAAAAAAAGAAATTGAAGAAAATATCGAAGATGAAGCTGATCCTTTAGATGAATTTATGAAAGGTATATTGTTTATACTGGGATATTTTATGATTATATAGTTATGGTATTGAGTATATTTAACAAAATAAGAATGTTTCTCATATATAGCAGTAGAAAATGTATATATGTTATTTTGTTGAAATGTATGAATAGTGGTTTGGAATCTTCAGTATAATAGAGTTTCAACTTTTTTGTAATATGTGCATCATTTCCTGCAAACTGGATGCAGCTAGTGGTGGATGGTTGACCATTCAATACTTGAATCAACTTTCAATATGTTGGGCTTTTCATTTTGATGAACTTTACTAAATAATATGTTTGACAAAAATCTGTTTTTCCCTTAACCAGCTGATACTTCAACACAATATTTCTTTCAAAGTATAAACTATAATAAATATTTTCATCAATATATTTTTGAATTTTTTTCTTCAGGGGTTCAAGCAGAGGTACGAAAAATCAGTAAAATAGACCTGAAAAAACCTGGTGAACCTAATGAAAAAAAAGGATCTCTAGTCATTGTAACAGGTGTAGCCAAGGCTAAAACAAATACTAACAAAGGTGAACTCATTGAACAAAATCAGGACGGACTTGAATATTCATCTGAAGAAGAACAGGAAGATTTGAAAGATACAGCTGCCAGTTTAGCTAACAAACAAAAAAAGGAACTAGCAAAAATCGATCACAATACCATTATTTACAATTCTTTTAGGAAAAATTTTTACGTGGAAGTGCCTGAAATTGCCAAGATGACCCACGAGGAAGTAGAGTCCTACAGGGAAGAAATGGAAGGAATCAGGGTAAAAGGTGAATAAGTTTTTATGCTTTTGAAATATAGAAAAGACTTTTTATCCTGAATGTTTAGGATTTTGTTTGAAATGGGGTTAGAACCAAACTGGCCAATACTTTATGAACATTCATATCAAAACTTACTAATACAATTCATTTTAATTTTTACTGTAAAAGGTTTATAGAACCGTGACAATATCTTCTTCACGTAGGATTTGATTGTAATTCTAAATTGAACCCTGCTTGAAGCAGTTAAGCGAAGCATGTCTTTTGGCTTTGCACACCATTTATGTGTGAAAATCAAAATGAATTTTGTTAGTGAGTTTTGAAGTATGTTTGTAAAATATTGTAGTAATTTTGAGACAGAACAACAGGATTTTGGGCATATTCAAAAGTTTAGAATTTGAAAAATGAACAGCAACAGACCGTTGTTTACTGTGTTACATAATAATTACAGGTAAACACCAAGGAAAATTATATATTATGCTAACTTGGTCAGCGAAACAGGCGTCGAGAGACAGCACTATCAGTTGACCAACTCAATATTTTATTTTATTCTTGTTGAGTTACTGCTCCAAGATTCAAGAATCTGCACATTATAGCAATTTTTTTGACTTCGGGAATTTTTTTACTTTAGAAAATCAAAATATAGAGCCGAATATCTTCACAATTCATATTTGACATTTTTCCAATCATACTCTGACATCCTTTCAAAAGTCATCACTACATTGTATATTTTTTCATTGATACAGTTATTGATGAATGTTAGAGCTTTGAACTACTGTTGCCTAAAAAAGTGTTAACACATCTATGGGAAGAAAATGAGAAAAACATTGAATGAAATATTTATTAATTTATCCTAACTTATACAGACTAGTCTCAGTTACATATGCACAGTCCTATATAAATTACTCTAGACCTAATTTAACCTGACATGCACTATAGGGTACAGAAGATGAGTTCCCATGAAGTAGAGCTTAAAGTGTTGTACAAAATTGTAAAACCAATTTATTGTAAGATATTTAAAAAATCAGTTTACTACTACTACTCATATTTAGGTGAATCTACTGAAATGATTTCCAGTTGTCTAACAAATGAAGCATTGAATATTTCATTAAAACGGACAATTATTATTAAGTTCATAAAAAATAATAAAAGGGAAATTTTTATGGAATTCTGAGACTAATATGAAAATCTTGACTCAATTTTTATATAGGGCAAACAGGTAGAACTTTTATTAAATATGTGAAAGAACACATTGTCCAATTGAATAAATAATAGTACTAGTAGTACTATTAACTACAGTTAATAGTAATAGTAGTACTATTAACTACAGTTAATAGTAATAGTAGTACTATTAACTATAAGTGCATAGTACTATTGTTTATTGTTTATTGAAATATATGTAGCAGTTCAGAAGATTATAAAAAAGGTTTATTTTCGAAGATACCTTTTTGGGAGTCTCAGTTACTTGTGTTTTTTTATTGATATTACGTATTCGCACCACTAAAAATAGCAACACTTCTAATTTAATTTTTTCATTCTGAGAAGTGCTCTGAAGTTATGATATATAAACTCATTCCATTTTAACCTTGTAATGCCAGTATTTTTGTTTCGGACAACCTATATATTTCAAATTAACAATATATTAATTTTTACATAAACTATAAAAATATATTTTTAGGATAGTTTGATTATTGGGAAAGGTTTTGACTTTTTACTTGTTCATCTTTATATAATATATAAAAATGTGAGAAAGTTCCAAACGAAGAAAGAAAGCAATTAATTTCAAAATAAACCCTTTACATAGATGTGTAGATCATGCAAAGATTGACTTTCGGACACAAACTGGAAGAAAAAGTTTTCTCGAAACAACTACTTTTATATAAACAATGAATTATACAAAAAACACGTTTACCTATTCAGTTTGTACAGTGTTTATATGAAAGTAGTTATTTCCAGAGGGATTTTTCTTCCAGTTTGTGTCTGAAAGTCAAAGCTAAAATATGCTTTATTGTGTGAAGATTGACATCTTATTGATAAAGCTTGCTTAAAATAATTAAAAAACAAAATTACACATTCGCCATCGCTACTTAGTAAGGTAAAACTATACACTATAAAATAATATACATTGCTGGTGTGTTGAATAAAATTTCAAGTAGTAACTGAACGTATGTATATACAATAAAAAAGTACAGAAAAAGTAAAAAAAAACGATTTGTATTTGCATACACTTTACGAAAATAGCTAATAAGAATATATTCTAAAAATTTTCAATACTGATTACATAAAATGTATTGAGAGTCAGACACAAATGAATTTAAAAGTATCTTGATAGTACTCTGATGAATTATAATAGTCTTTCTCAAAAAAAAATCCTTCAAAACTTTCCTGAAGTTCCTGTTATGGCTTGCATCTTTTAGATGCGATGGAAGGTGATTGAATACTTTCATTCCATCATAAATAAAAGAGTCTTTATTAAAGGAATATTTTGGAATGGGCAAATTACAGTTGTTTTTTTGGCGAGTGGTGTTTGCGTTAATTCGCATAATCTGTACATCTTTGTTTTATTTCAAAATTAATTGATTTCTTCCTTTCTTTGGAAGATTCCCCTTTTTTTGTATAAAGAAAGAGAAATAAAAAGCCTAAACCTTTCTGTCCCAACACTAATTATAATATTTTTTTACACTTGGCTAGTCCGATCTATTTACTGTAAATAGGATAAAGATGCAATAACATTTGAATTGATTACTACCTATATATTTTACAGGTAAGGGTTGCCCTAAACCCATAAAAACTTGGGCACAATGTGGTGTTTCAACGAAAGAACTTAGCATTTTGAAAAAACTTGGTTATGAAAAACCTACTCCAATTCAAGCTCAGGCTATTCCTGCCATAATGTCGGGAAGAGACCTTCTAGGTAAGTTTATGTGAAATTTTCATCTCATTCTTCAGGCAATACCTTTTCCTTGTATTACAAAGATTTGACACCAAATTTATATTCTTGCAAAAACTGAACACCGTAAGTAGTTTCATAGAACTGATTGAAATTCGAATAATCCACAGGAATTGCAAAAACTGGAAGTGGCAAGACATTGGCTTTCCTTTTGCCAATGTTCAGGCATATTTTGGATCAACCTCCTCTTGAAGATACTGATGGACCGATAGCTATAATCATGACACCTACAAGGGAACTATGTATGCAAATTGGAAAAGACATCAAGAAGTTCACAAAAAGTTTGGGTTTACACGCAGTATGTGTTTATGGCGGAACTGGCATTTCTGAACAAATCGCAGAATTGAAAAGAGGTAATGTAGTCACTAAATCAAAAACTAACTAGACCATCTTTGACTTGCAAATAGATTTACATTTTATTGATAATTGAACCTAAATGTATGTTAA
The DNA here is from genome assembly GCA_015342105.1 of Leptinotarsa texana. NCBI lineage: Eukaryota > Metazoa > Arthropoda > Insecta > Coleoptera > Chrysomelidae > Leptinotarsa > Leptinotarsa texana. The sequence goes on along the minus strand of WOGN01009340.1, from coordinate 2,946 downwards.
CGTTGAATGAAAACTTGGGTCAAATTCTATAAATAAAAACCAGAAAATGTCCCAGTGCTGATTACCAGAGATTGTTTTGATTTTGTCGTGGTCTTCTTTGGTTACAATGTCTAAACGTTTCATCTGCAACTGCGGCCTCAATCACCAGTGGTGTGGTTGAAGTACTCTTCTTGGCTAATACATTTTATAGTGGGGTTGAGTGGGGCATTTAATTTTGCTCCTCAAACTATTATGAAATACTGCAGTATCGAATGAACTAAAGAGAGAAAAAAATCGTTTTGAAAATTCAAATTACAACAAATTTCAAATTTAAAAGGGTATAATAAAATATCAACACGTTATAACAGATTTGCTGCTAGGGCTTGAAGTCTTGAAGTCGTTAGTATTACTTATGATGCACTGTTTGGAACCTTTGGTGTAGTAATGAATATTACTGGAGTTTTTTCCCCAACACCAAATCGTTATTTTACACCTCGACACGTGTTTCGATCACCAAGTGATCATCTTCAAAGAGGAAGATTAAAACTGTTTTAATCTGTGTTTTAATCTTCCTCTTTGAAGATGATCACTTGTTGATCAAAACACGTGTCGAGGTGTAAAAATTACGATTTTGTGTTGGAAAAAAACTCCAGTAATATTCGTTAGTATTATAAATATTCTTCAACAAGAGTTCCTTCACAGTGAGTATGTGGACGAAGGAAGTTTGTGAAAGAAAAAAAGAAATTACCCACTGCAAGTGGGTCAGGTCATTGTTGTCTAAATCACCATATGAAAAGATTTGGGCTGTCGGATGACAGTCAACAAGTTATTTTTCAAAAATTACCACACATCATATCAAAGAATTATTTATCTAAAGTAAAAAAATAAATAAATTGATGACTCATCACATGTATTCCCTTGTATTGACTAGTAACATTTTTTTTGTTACCCTATTCAAAGAAAGAATGCATGGAGAGAAATTTTCATCTCTGTTAGAAGCTGTAAGAAGCTTCTGAAAAATCACGTTTTGGAGAAATATCAACTTAACTATCCTTTTATTTATCAAGATAAACAATTGTGTTCATATTAGACATTTCAACAGAATAAAAAAAAATAAAAACAACAATAGTTAATATTTACCAACAAAATTTCAGAATGGAAAAACTTTTGAAAATTTAATAATATTTTAAATAATAATAGAATAGTGAAAAGTTTTCTCCTACATAAAGTAGAAGTTTTACTAAGTTATTGATCGCTACCCTGTTTCATCTCATGATTTTTTTAGGTGCTGAAATAATTGTCTGTACGCCAGGAAGGATGATAGACATGCTGGTAGCAAACAGTGGAAAGGTAACAAATTCAAGGCGAGTAACATATATAGTTCTTGATGAGGCAGACAGAATGTTTGACATGGGATTTGAACCACAGGTCATGAGAATTATCGATACCGTCAGGCCTGATCGACAAACGGTGATGTTCAGTGCTACTTTTCCTCGACAGATGGAAGCGTTAGCCAGAAAGTTGTTGCAGAAACCTATCGAGGTTCAAGTGGGTGAGAACATTTAAATATTTCTGAATTCATTGTCCCCAAATTCATTGGGATCTTCTGTTATATTGATGGATATGTGAAATGTTCACTACACAGGAACTATGAAGGTGGTAAAATGTTATAATATTTCATATTTCAAGTTCATTTACAGCTACTGGACTGAGTCATGGCTGGTGGGAAAAATCGATGTGCGTGATGTTTGGGATGGTGTATGACAATCTCACCAGCCATGACCCAGTCTGGCAGCTGTACTCTGGTATACAACTTCTGATATGATTGGATTTAATCCTGTAATGGGAGTAATTGTTTTAGTGTTCCAAAGATACTCATCTGATTTTTATAAGAAAGAAACATCTGTCAGTTATATGTTAATTTTCATAAATGAATTACTTTCTTTGACCCCAGCAAAGCATTTGATTGTATTTCCCATGACATTCTTCATACCAAATTAGAACACTATGGTTTCAATTCTTCAAGTGTAACTTTTTCTTAAAATCCTACCTAAATAACAGAATTCAGATTGTCTATTATAACATTATAGTAAAGAGTAACATGGCATCGAGTGATGCACATGTGAAAGATCTCTGCTCTATAAATGATGGAAATTTTAATGAAAAAACGTTCAAATGTTGCCAAAAATCTACCAACGTTTTAGTGTGTGCGAAGTGTGGTTCAGTTTTTCATTTATCCTGTGCAACCAGGAAAAAGCAGAAATGTGAGAAACTATGTGATACAAGAATCATCTGCGAGGTGTGTAAAATTTCGCAAACTAATAAAAATGAAGACCAAGTTAATCAAGAAGAAAATGCACTTATAATAAAATCGGAAATCGGCTTCCTAAGGAAAATATTACTGGAGAAAGAAGAAAAATAAGAGATTTTACTTGAAAACAATAAATTGCTGAAGAGAACGAATGAACTGCTTGAAAAAAAAATCAAACAAAAACCATGTGAGTCTCTGCTGAACGAAGTTGACCTTCAAAGAAGAAAAAAACACAACCTACAACAGTCATGAATAACCTAGACAATCTCAAACAAATTGAACCGGCAGTGGCTATTAATCCAACATTGGAATCTCCGCGGGAACTAATATCTCCGCAACATGTCAAGAGGGCATTAACACAAGCCCAAAACTACACAACAATGAATAAGATTCAACACTTAGCTCAAACTTCCAGCAAAGAACATGTACACAAGGATGAAGGTTGGTCTAAGGTGGCGCACAAGAGAAAGAGAAAGAGAAAATTCCTGGTAGGAAATACAGAATCAAGTACAATAGAGACTATCCCAAGAAAGGTCTACCTACATGTCACTAGGTTAAAAGCAGGAACTAAACCGGATGACCTTATGATGTTTCTGAATAGTAAACTACCCGGAGTTAAGTGTGAAACCTGAATTGTATTCCTCTGTGAAGGTTAT
>WOGN01009339.1:0-10868 GCA_015342105.1 Leptinotarsa texana | reverse complement strand
ACCAAAAAACTTTAGGTATATAAACAGCTAACCCTTGTCTTTAGATTCAGTATCAATTTGCTTCTCCTGAAGATGCTAACCTTGTTAGCGAAACGCGCGCCGATTGCAAAAATATCAGTTTGGTGTTAGGGTAATTGATCTCTCGAAAAAATTTTCAAAAATCAGTTTGCAAAACCACTCACTACTTCACCTAACCCCACGAACACACGGCACTGATAAAGAAATATTGTGAAACGGACAAAAAATTAGTATTAAGCCAGTCCAGCTGGCTGAAACCTTTATTCCTCAACTACATTTAATAGCACGTTTACTAACTATTTAGGCGATTAGTTGCCACAGGCAAGAAATGTTTATGACTGTACTTTTATCTTTATTGCTGTTCCAATTGGGAATGGATAGACTATACCAAAACTGACAACAAAAAAGGATTGTTTTTACTTGTAGTATTAGACGAAGAATATGACATTTCTCTTTGATATTCTTAAAAAGAATTTATTAGCTCAACATATTTCATGAAAGAGTTTGATATATTTTTCGCGATGGAGTGGTTCCAATATACGTACATATACAATATTACTAGTAAAGTCTGCATAATATAGAATTTTTCATTACTAACTTTATTCCTAATTTATATGATGGAATTGGCCGATACTTGATGAAAATCCATAACGAACGTATTTGAAAACCACTTTATTGTGAGATTTTCACTGAACAATTTTACAAAAACGCAACACGTGTTTCGCCATAAAATGGCTTCTTCGGGCGTGTCTTTACTAACTATATTGTACATATTCAATGTACCTGATTTTCACCTAAGTTTCTAATGAAATAAATTACCTGAGCTTATGTCCCAGTTTCCACATTTGAAAAAATATTTAGTGACGGAAAGTTATTCAATTCTAATTGATCATTCAGTAAATCACCTGAATTCCTGAATCTATTGATTACTGAACATTGTAGAAGATTGAGTTTCAAACTTTTCTCTTCTGAATGTGATAAATCGTATTCATGATTGAGTTCATGTCCTTCTGCTGAAAGGTGGTTTGCAAATGTGGAATTGGTCTTTCTATTTACAAAACTACTTATATGCTCCTTAATTCTTTGGGAAAATGTTCTCCCTTTTTGGCCAATATACCGAAAAATTTGCATGGCATGAGCCAACCGATATACCGACATCCTCAGCGACTTCTCTAATAGTGACTCGACGATTCTCCATAACAGGGCAAGCGTCGTCATTCACATCTCCTCGACCTCCTGTGAAAAGCTCATACCACTTGTTAACATTTCTCTGACTCACCGTATGCCACTGCCAACAATTCAATTATTTTTGAGCACTCGATTCAATTTTTACACAAAGTCTGATGCAAGTTCTTGGATCCATTATTTTCGATAGCAGAAAATCGCCGAACACGAAAAATACTTCTAACTTTTATGCTCATCACCAACAAGCTAAATATGTTAAACAGCTAAAACTGTGTTTCAGCTGGATTTCCATCAAGTATAGACCAATTTCATCTCATATGAAAAATCTAATAACTATTCATCTCGTACATAGTAGATACATGAAACAGATAATCGTAAAGGGACTCCAACTGATATTACTTGACGAGTATTTTTTTTAATTCGCATGCCTTTTTGATTAGTTCTGTGTTCATAATGCATGATCAATAACTTATCCAATCTATACGAACTGACTGCTTATTTTTTGTGAAATGATGTTTTAGGCATGCTGTGATTTTATGTATGTTATCAGTGTTCAATAAACTATTTTGATTGCTTTCTGTTTTTAATTATTAACGACGATGCATTTTCCCTTGAGGAGTGTTCCTAATTATAGTAGCTGTTAGAGCAGAGGAAAGCAATATTACTAATTAGCTACTATGATGAAATCCTGAAGCAAGTGACGCATTTTGGTGAACCGTTCTCCCTAGGTTATTCGGTTCATCACCAATGTGGAAGTTTCTATAACGAGGTAATCAACTACGAAGTTATTGTAACTTTGATTGACGCGTAAAAAGAGGCTCATATTGTCAAGAATATGACTGTCCAGGAAAACGATTAAGGCATTTTTCTTGTGTCATAATTATGTTGTTTTGTTTCTTAAATCACAGGGTGATCAAACATGCATTTACCAAGATTAACTTAAATTCTTTTCTGTCAGAAAAAAAAATATTATTGGGGTCGACACCGATTTGGAACTCAAATCAGCACAGTTCAATGGCATTTCTCTTATGCATTCGACAAAGTTTTAAATTCAAAAGTGACCTACAGAAAATACCAAACAATGAAGGATTCTTTCATATTGTGTTTACCAAAAATAAAAATGAACAAACTGAAACAATATCATTGAATATATTTTAAGTTATAGAAAAAATCACAAGTTGAAATCCTGTTACACTAGGCTTTCCCTGTTGATAATATCTCAGAGGAGACTCAACTAAACTTTTATTTCATAGAAATAAATCTGTCATTGATAAATTTCTATTTTTTGACGATCATTTTTTTCAAATCAATGAAATGGGAAAAACATTGAAGGTCAGATTCCACATTGTTTTCGAATCTAAGGAAAGGAAACCTATTTTTCAATATCATTGCGATAATTAGTGAATGATCTGGCAATTCTGCATATCTAAAGGAAAGTTTTACCTGAAATGTTTTGTCTAAATGGGGTAGCAAACTTTGGAAAACGACAGGATTATTGAATATTTTGTACAACATTATTTGATCTGACATTTTCCTCCTATCTTTAAAAAAACAGGGAATAAATTTCCAAAACTGGATAAAGATTTCCATCGATTATTGAAATGTATGTTTTACGAGCTAATTGTTAGGTTAAGTAGTTTTTGCGTTCCTGAAATGTCTCATATTTCTGTGAATGAGTCCCAATGAACTATTACACATATTAACGGTTTTTTCTACTTGAGATTTTAAAATCATTTTGGATTGCATTATTACTCCTAAATTGGGTACTTTATTTACTGTTTCAATTGTATGATTTCCTATTTGGTTATAGCTCGGCATTCATCAATAATTTTACGACGTAATTCATCCAAATTGGCTGGCTGTGTAGCATAAACTTTAGACTTTAAATATCTCCACAAAAAGTAGTCCAGTGGTGTTAAATCTGGTGATCGTGCTGGCCATTCAATTAGACCTCTTCTGCCAATCCATTGTCCTTCAAAATGAATATTCAAAAAATTTCGAACCTGCTGAGCATAATGGGGTGGTGCAGCGTCTTGTTGAAAATGGATAAATTCATCTTGACATCTTGAATCCTTTTCAATTATTTGAACTATACGAGGTTGTATTGCCTCTTCAAGAAGTTGTGAATAAGAATCACCAGTTAAATTTCCATCAATGAGAAATCGACCTATAATATGATTGCCTAATATTCCGGCCCAGACATTCAACCTTCGGGGATGTTGGGTATGTATTTCTGCGAATTTTCTTGGGTTTTCCGACCAATAATGGCAATTGTGATGGTTTACAGCACTGAACGGGCTACGTAGAGATAACACCATCAAGATCTTACCTGCAGATAAGGGAAACACTACTGTTGTGATGGATACTGATCTCTACCAACAGAAGATCGAAGAGGTGCTTCAGGAAGGAAAATACACGAAGGTCATAAGGGATCTTACTGCATCAATTAAAAGGAAGTTGTACCAGACGTTGAAACATCAGCCTTTGTGAAAAATTCAAGACATTTTGTTGAATTACTATAAGAATCATATACAAAAAAAGGATCAGTTACTCCTCTGACAAACTATATGAGATAAGTCAAGTATGCGATATGAGGCAGTTATATGGACAAAAACTTCTCATCTATATGTACTCAAACAAAGATTTAATTTGCCCACCAGAATATTCTTACCAGACAAGAACTAAAAATATCAAACTACAAGTTCCTAAGTGCAATAAAACTATCGGACAACATACTTTCTATTATTTGGGTCCTAAATTATATAATTTGATACCAGAAGAATTACAGAATATGGTAAAATCGTATTTAAAGAAAAAACTGTTAAACTAAAAATAAAAACATGGATTCTTGAAACAGGAAGAGATATATTTAGTAAACTGATAAAAAATCTAAAAAAAAATAACAAAATAAAAAAGAACCTCCTAATTTGTCAAAAAATAAAAATAAAACAAACCAGATATACCAAATAATTATGTTATATGTATGTAGGTGTGTATATGAATGTGTATATGTGTATATATGTATATATTTTTTGTTTTTTTCATGTGTAGTTATAGCACGCTAAGTAAACTCACGTACAAGAGGTGAATAATGTAAGTTATTCACCACTTCAGTGAATTTTTTGTGAATTTGATTCTAAAACTTGTCAAATAAACAAACATTATTATTAATACCTAATTTTCGATTTTTCTTGTAATTTGTTACAAATAGTAATGTGTGTATCAAGAGTCAACTTGATTGCAAAGTTGTGATAATCCAATAATGTTCATTTCAAATACGAACAATTCAAACAATACGTTTTGAACATACCTACTTTGAACATAAGAACTGGTGAGCTCTGTGAAGTGAGGTGTTTGATGATCAGTCCATTGAGTACCCACTCTATCAGTCACTGGTTCAGATACGACTATAAGCAACCAAGAATTTTATATTTTGTTTCGATTGCAGATTTGTTGTGTAATCTATTTATGTCTCTATTTGAGCTAGTATTTGATACATGTGGCACCGATACCAATCATTGCAATTGGTGGTACATCTACTGCTCATGCTAGAAGTCACACGTTAAACGGTAATACCTCTTTGAGGCTACAAATCTTATTGAATTAATCATTCACTAATTAGTTAGATTTCTTTGGTTTCCATAGTTTTTATCACGGAATATTAATTATTCTACCGACATACTCGTAACTACCTCGAAACTGATGTAACCAAATGAAACGATAATTATTTTCTATTTTTAAATCAGTATTTGAAAATTTGTGAGTCACATTATAGAAATCAGCATTTATGAAAAAAACCATCAAAAGGTCTTGGTCTGTACCAAAACTTCAGTTTAATTTTTTCAACATTTGTCATCTATTTTTGGAATCGTATTTCATTGAAGAATATAAAGTGTCAAATCCAAAGTTGTGGTTCACTTTCCTCACCAAGAATTTTGTGTTATTGATTTAATTTTTTTATGTTAATACAAATCTCAGAATATGGTAGACAACTATGAAAACTTTGCTCAACAGAAGAAAACACACTTCATATATTCCCATCCCACATTTTTTGGCTATTTTTTTCAGATGATATGATCTTCCCCATTCTGGAAAAATTACTAAATCATCGAAAAATCCATATCAGTAGAGAAAGGGCAATCTTCCTGAACAGCTACTGTTTATGTTGTATACAAAAACAACTTGAAGTTTTTCAGAAACTTCCCACATTTCTATTTTTCACTCATCAAAATATACCTCAACACATGAATATAATTCACATATAGTAAGATGGCATATTTGAAGACTGGCTGTAAATCAAATTATCTAAAAGAACAATTTGTTCAGGCCAGTCTCAACTCATCTACACTCAAGGTTAATGGACTGGCACCTATCAAAAAACAACTACTTCCCTGGCTAATGCAACGAAGGACTTTGGATTATATACAACTTTTAACTGTCAAATGGAAAATTAAATATTATTATTATCATTATTTTTATTCATAAACCACTGAAACATTGATTTACATTACCACCCAGTTCTCAAGAGTTTTCCAGTTACATTATACTCCACCTAGATTTCCGAGTGAAAGTGAGTTTTGGAGATTGCCCTAGAGAGGCACCTAACACGGATATTCGCAGCCCTTCGCAAATCGTCTCCACAACAAAGCCAATTCAAATTCTCTGCTAATGGCACATTACATTGTTACCTTTCTCCACGTCATCTAGAGCCCTACTATGAAGTACAGCTCAATTTGCACACTGAGAAAAATAGTTATTAAAAAATGTATTAAATTAATTACTCGTATGTTTGGATATTTTTTGGTCGAGAAATTCTCCATTATTATACTTTAAAACAGGAGAATGGTTGAGAGCACTGGCGAAATTTTTCAAATCATAGGAATCACACACAAAAAACGATTTTTCATGACGTTTTCTGAAGAAGTTAATCAATATTTTTAATTCTCTTTGCAGGAATCTATTGTTCAAAATTGGTTTTAGGGTGGCTAGTTCTCAATGTATATGAAATGAAAATGTTTAAATTTTTTTCTGTGGTGGAGACATATACGCTGTCTGTTCAAAAAATAAGATGAACTTTCATTTTTCTCAAAAAATATTTAGGTCTCTCTTCTGTAGTGTTCAAGTAAGGAGACTCAGTTACTATTAAAAACTATTAAAATGTGAGGAATCCTATTTGGATAAAAGGGAAAATAATGAAAATATTAGGAAAATTAGTGTATTTAGTGGAAATTCCAGAACTTGGACATGTGTGGAAGAGACATTTGAATCAAATAAAAAAGTATACTTTCAAAGAAGCTTCTGTATACCTACTCAAGTATATAATGGTACAAATGAGTTAAATCAACAATGAAGTATTAGAGACCACCCATTCGCCTCAGCGAACTTTGGCCAATGAGAGACCAAGACGTCAAATAAAACTGTAGATCGGTTGGAGTATGGAAAATTGTAATTTATTTTCTTCAAGTTGGTGTTTTAGGGAGGAACTATTGTAGTGTATTGATTTATTGTACCACTCAGTGTATTAGTTCGGTCGGTAGTCAGGCGGTTCGACGTGGGTGCTTTGTACACTCACTCGAATTGACTGCTATGTTGGTCGGTGGTTCAAGCCCTGGTCTGAACGATCGTCCAATCAATGTTAGGAATCACACGTTAAAAGGTAAGATCTGGTTAATCCATAGCTCGCACAAGTTTCGATTTCTAAAGGTTGTCGTTCGTAGGGGTGCGACAGCTGATTAACGGAAAAACATTTTTTTTTTATATCAGAGCATGTATGGACAGTATGTGTGTAGCCGATGGAGAACATTTTTCAAAGCGTTATTAATGGTTCTAACCGAGTTTTCGGCCGCACCGTTTGAAGAATGCTGAAGGGGCGGTGACATGTTCAATATTATTTTGTTTTCAAAAAATCTGAACATCGTTTGAACAAAATGTAGGTGCGTTATCTGAAACAATTTTTCGTGGAAGTCCAAAACGAGCAAAAGTAGTTCTGAAAACTGCAATGTTGCTTTTGCGGTGATTGATGCCATTGGATAAACTTCATTCCACTCGGAATGAGCATCCAGCAAAATGTATAATCACCGTATCAATATTTCAACTGTTTTTGAGCACCAACAAACTAAAAACATATTTTCTAAACGAGTGTAACAATTAAAAAAAATAAAAGAAATCGCTGATGGAATTTAAACATTCACCTTTTTTTCTAACAGTCCACGTATTTTTCTTTCATGGTCTGTATTCAATTCATCAGTTGTTTTTTTTAATCTCATTGAGTCTCTACTTTGAATATTCATTTTAACTTTCACAAAGCCTTTATACCGTTTTGGATTATAAGTTAGGTTTTATAAGAATTTTCATTGAAAATTGAACCAAACGCTCAATTTCTATTCGGTGTTTCAGGTAATGGACTTGCATTGTCTAAACAACTGAATATTTCGAAAATATTTCACTTTGTGTCTCTTGATCTCTCTCTTGCATCTGGTGAGAATGTTTCTACAACCTGGCCAAACAATCACAGCAGAGTCCTACTGTGACGAAATCGATGAAATGTACCAAAAAGTGTATCAGAATCGGCCGGCACTGGTCAACAGAAGAAGTCCAATCCTGCCCCGGGACAGTGCTCGTTCGCACGTTTCTCAAATCATTGAAAGTTAAACGAATTGCCTCGAAACGAAATCTGCCTCACCACCATCTTTTCAAGCATTTCGATAACTTTCTCATCGGTAGAACCTTAGTCAGTCAGGACTAGGAAAAATTGCCTTCGTCGACTTCATCGGATCCCTAGCACGAAATTTTTATGCTAACGGATTCAATCGACTAGGTTGCGTTGGCAAAAGTGCACCGAGTCAAATGACGCTTATAAATATTCAATGAGATATTACAGTTTGAAGTAGACTCATGAAAATTGAGAAATCCTTAGAGAAGTTGCATAGTGTTATAGAAACACTTTTCTCTTCTTCTGGACCCACCATTACTTTGCTCAGAACTTTTACCATAGCACGGATATCAGAGATATGTTTTGAAGCCGAACTGCAAGCAGAACTAAACTTGGTTCGATTCGAAATATGAAATTAATTTGCGTTTTGAAATAATTTTAAAATTTTTTGATATTCTAAGAATAATAGAAGTAGGGCCGTGAATGCTTACACATAAGGTATGCCCTTTATGGATAGATGTATACGTTTGGTTATAAATTCCCTTCATGGGGCAAATCTTATTATTAGTCTCCCTCTTTTAGTTTTTCTCATATTTCTGATCATACCATATACATTGCCAGAATAAGAATTTTTCCAACATACTCGTATCTACATCAACGATGACGTTATTTTCCGTAATTGATTCAAAAAATTATATTCTAGGGGTAAAAAAATTGCGAATGGAGTCGGTTGTAAGCCTTTTCATATGGAAACACTTGATAAAGCTATTCTTTAGCGAAACACGTGTAAACTGTCTAGTGAAAGTCTCACAAAAAAATTTACTTGATGTTATGGATTTCCAACAAGTATCGACCAGTTCTATTACGCATTTTATGCAATAGTTTATGAAAGTTCATAATCCAATCTGCAAACCTGAATCAATGTACATACGTAGTATACATTAGTATGATTTTTTTAAGTAAATGAGTGAATAATAATGATAAGTGGAAGGAATTTCTTGATGTTCAATAGTATATTACGTACCAAGTAGGATGAGAAGCCAATTACCCACGAGTGAAAAATTAGCTGAGTGCGATTATTTGCGAGTGGACGTAATTAACCTTATCGTCGAGGTGCCTACTATATTTTTTCTACGACTGACAGTAGAAAGGAATGATACAATATATTTGTGTGAGATTATGGCTTTGGATAATGAACTCATTCAGTTAGTCAGTCAGAACTGACACGCGTTACCGCTGAGCTACTCTGGCAATTACCAATGTGATGTCTGATTGTAATATGAGTAGTAAACATACTTGATATTCACTTTGTCAGTGAATAAATAAATTTGAATAATTTTAAATAATATAATAATGTCAAATGCAAGTGCGAACAGGTATTTTCTGATCTGTAAAATATTTTCAAATGCTTTTGCTTGGCTGTTATAGTTTATAGAATTAACGGAAGTAGGCTTTAGTTTAGAGGCGTCTGAGAAATGAAATATGATTGGCTGTTGGCTTGCTGAGGTTGAATAATTCAGTTTCACCAGATTGCAAAGAGTTCATAAAAATTAAACAGGAGGAAAAAGCGGAGTTGAGTTACCTTCGAAAACAAATATTTATCATCTGGAGCTTCCTTAAGTTATCATTCATTTTGAATTTTTACGAGATACTGATTATGATTAAAACAAATGGTTGTTGATCAACGGATCTAAGTAGATTCATTACCAACCCACAAACTATTGAACAATGAATTCACTGAAAATATGATTTTTATTTCGATTTAACAGAGAGAAAATTCACTAATTTCGGCTTTTGGACATTAAATGTATTCATGAGATCATATTTATCATAGTAAATGTTGCATATCTCATAATTTTTTTGAATTTCTTACGGAAGTGGCCGTGTGTTCTAATGAGCAATTACCTACATGCTGTTAAACACGTAATGATTAGTTTAAAATGGAGGCAGTAGAAAAACGTAAATAGCGAGGCATACAAGTAGCCTTTTCAAAAAAGGCCACTCTGCAGAGAAAACTGTTAAAACTTTGCTCATAAATGAGAAAGTGCAAGTAAACATTAGAAAATAAAATAAAATAGGACCAACCTAAATAGTGAAAATTCACTTCTCTCAGTTCAACTGGACGAAAAGTGGTTCGTGAGGATCATATACACCACGCTGCTTGTCAGCTGTTTTAGCTCCGACTCAGTTATGATGGATAACGGTAGGGCATCAATTAAGATTAGCTCGAACAATACCTATCCAAGTGAAACTCTGGAGTGGCGGCGGTGTTAGCGTTATATAGATGGCATGCAGTTCCTAGTCGGCAAGCACATCATTGTATAAGCTTCTCACCGCTACAGGAGCACTTTAGTGTATTGAATTTGGGCGGTGTTGTGTGGGTTTTTGCCCATCTAGCCTACGAAGTATATATCGCCTCCATCTATACAAAAACGTCTTCTTCGTGTTCCGACTCGAGGCTCATGCTTCCAGGGTTCAGTGTGGTGTTGTTCGGTTGGCATGAATGACACATGGACGCGAAAAAATTTAAATTAAAACATTTGCAATCCGTGTGACTTGTATTCAATAGACTACTTGCATGTCTCGTTACTTTTGCTGAGATAGAAACTTTCTCTTTCACTAAACAGTTTGAAAAACCGCGACACGTGTTTCACACACAATAGCTTCTTTTTACGTTTTCAGTTTTAACCACAACAACTGTATATCGGAAGAGATTTTTCGATCTCATAAACTGTCTTATTAGTTAGTTCCTCATTCAGAAATAGTCATACACAAATATTTATATTCTATTTCGGACCTGAACTATACAATATGTCACCTATAAAAGTTAGGCATATAACAAAAATAGCGAACTACAAACAAAACATTAAAAGTTTCATTTTCGAAAATAATACACCAAATTTAATTTTCAACTGATACACACTCCTCTATTACTCTATAACTTATCCCTCATTCTTTCTTATTTTCTCTTTCCCATTATCCTAACCAACCTAACTAATATACAATAATTCTT
>WOGN01009338.1:0-10868 GCA_015342105.1 Leptinotarsa texana | reverse complement strand
TACAATTTGTTACCATTCATTTAAAGTAGAACTCATATGAAAGATATCTGATTTTTATTCCACAACGAATGTTTGAAATACAAACTGAATAGTGAAATGTATCTTCTGTTTAATTCAGTGTTCATATAAAAGTATTTGTTTCGAAAGAATTTTTCTTTCGTGTAATTCAATATTTATATGAAAGTAGCTGTTTCAGGAGGACTTTTTATCAGTTTGTGTCTGAAAGTTACTTCTTTGTATGATCTACACATTCATGTATAGAGTTGCTTCCTTCTTTTCTTTGGAAGATTTCCTCATCCTTCTTTTTTGTATCAAGATGGAGTAGTAGAAAGCCAAAAACTTCCTTTCCCAAGAGAAAAAACTGTCACTTGGCTTCTTTCCCCCAATCTACCAATACGCAATTTATCAACCTGTCAGTTGTTTCTCAAAACTTGTAGATTGTTTAATTGTATGGGGGGAATTAAAGTTTTTTTAACAAAAATATATGTTTCAAAAAACATTGAACTAAAATTTATTCAGAGTGTGTCTAATAGTCAGGTCTAAGAAATTTATCTGTTTCTCTATCCAGGTCGGAATAGTGGACTCCAAGCTATTCATAAATATTTCTACTAGAAGTGTTGTTGTTGAACTGTAGGTAACTCTGATTTAGACACATCGAAAGCTGTTGAAATTTCAAAGGAAGTGATATGCCTACTTCAGCTTGATATACAACATTCCGTACAACGAATGTAAGCGCCTCATTTTGAATAAATCAAATCAAATCAAAGTACACGATATCACTTCCTTTGAAATTTCAACAACTTTCGATGGGTGCTTAAATCAGAGTTACGTACAGATGAACAACAAATTCTATAAACAAGATTCAGGTTTATCAATGGGCTCACCCTTTAGTTCACTTTCAGCAGACATATTATTTACTATGAATTCCGACCTGGGCAAAAAACAAAAGACCTTTCAAATTATGTATTACTGGACCTCCCATGCCATTGGAATAAATGGGGGGACATATGATTTTCATATCAGAATAAATCCCTCTAGAAATAAAATTAGAGATGTTCTTTGGAATTTTCGATTACATGTCCGTCAAGTTTTTGTTGAATGTCCTGTATATCTATGGAATGGAAGTCAAAAAGGAGCTACTTTTTTTATTAGTTCTCTTCACTGATTTTGAATTTGGTACCTTGGGCAATTAATTGACCAATTCTTTACTTCAACGTCTACCGAGATGATTCAGAAACAGATTGAAAATCGAAATTTCATGATTTCTTATGAGTAATTTTTTCAATTCAACTATTTGATCATTAAAAAACATTTTCACTTGAACTCACTCCCCCATATACACAATTAAATACTTCATTTTCGAACCGTACACAAACTTATGGGACAGTTGATTTTTACGTTGGTCAAAATCATTTTTGGGCTTTTATGTTTGGTTAAATATGTCTGTTTATTTCTTAGGATTTATACATACCTTTTTTAGGAGAATCATTTTCACCATACATACTCCTATAATTCCAAAACCTACCCAGGGCGCTCTATAGGTTATAGCTCAATGATCGTTTTACAGAGGTTTTTAAGTAACTGGATAAAATGAAAATTTGAAAATTTTTCGTTTTTGTGGTGTCGAATACAAATTTTTCGTTTTTGTGGTGTCGAATACAAATTTTTCATAACTTGTTTATTTTGAATAAAACACCTCGTTTCTTTTAAATGGGACACCCAACGTAGTTTGTCATACTTTTGTTTGCGTAAAGCTCTATCAAAATGAGCTGTTTTCAAAATATTCATTCTTTGCTGAGAAAAAAAGGACGTCATCAATGGATATTGATGAAAGAAAGGTTCCACTTGTATGAGGCGTTTATAATCGACGATGGATTGTGAAGATATAAAAATAATCAAACCTGATTTGTTTCAAAATATTATGATGTTTCAGAATTGTTGATAGTTTCCACTATAATTCTTACAAAGAAAATTAATCGATATGGATATTATTCATTTTATCATGTTCATCATTTATACCATTTATACTATTATTATGGATCATAAACTCGTTATTTTGAAAGGCTCGAAAACAAAGAACACTAAATGGTATATATTACAATTCGTAATTAATATTTTCATCTCATTTAAATCAGTTTTCACATAGTTATTAGGCATATTTGAAGACTAGTATAAATGTAGGTTAATGGACTACTGCCTAGTTCGAAGAATAATACTCTGAAGTAATTCATTTTCAATTATCGGAAATCATCGAATTTTTTATGATAGACACTACCTTGCACTGACGAGTGGCCAAACTGCCCAAAACCTGTTTGCAATATTTGAAAATCTATTGCGGCAGATGTATCGCCAACAGCATATGCGGGAATAACTTCAGTGAAGAATCCTGCATTGACAACTGTCGTATATAATCCAACGCCCTTCGTGGTATTAGCCAGGGGAGTAGTTGTTTTCTGATAAATGTCAGCCCATTTAACTACAGTGGCCTGAACCTGTTGTTCCTTTACAATATTTTTCATTTATCGATTTCTGACATTGAACTGAGTTGAAAGCTAGGTCGAAATCGAATTTTTTAGAACAAATATGTTCATTTAAATTATCAAAGTTATCATGATTTCTTATCGACCTCTTTTGGGTATTTTCACCTTACATTTCTACACGTGTAGAAAAAGGAAACTTTTTAGTCCCCGATAAGTTACACTGCGTAAACTCAAAGTATTTTTCACAAAGAAAAGTGTTCTATTTGTCAGTAACTTGTCTGCCTATAAAAAAAGAACTAAGAAATTACACAGTTTCGGAGGCTAAAATCTGCCTTCGTCTTCAGAAATGGACAAAATTTAAGGTTATACGTAGTTTTTTCTCTGATTCCGATTTTTATTTTCGAGAACAACATTATTTAGGTACGGAAATAATAATAAAAAATTTCGATAGTTAACTGAATTGATTCCACTGCTCTACAAAACTTCACAATTCATGTTCCTCTCGCAGAAATGGTTTGAACAATATTTATATCTTCTGGTTTAAACAAAGTTTTTGACCGCTTCATACAAAATTTAGGAAATGAAGAAAAATGAAACTTGAAAAATATGAACTCTTGTTTTGTTTGAGTTCTTATTCCAGTGTAAACGAACAAAAAATGAGTATTTTGGAAACCCTGTATTTATTGGAGTATCAGATAATAGGAATATAGGAACAATCTGGGTTTTCCATACGAAGAATATGTTCTTTGGGAATTTTGGTATATTTTCCCTATCTTTTCCTCGTGAATATTAACTCTTCTGAACGATCGTTATTGGGCTGTAACCCAAATATGAAGGTGACCTCTTTAGAAGGAAATATTAATGTTCGATTCGGAAATATGTAAATGGGTTCAGAGTATAATGCTTTGATATTATAAATTTTCCAGTGGAATTTGGAATGCCATGTAGCAAGTTTATTATCAACTGAAGTTGTCATTGATTTATTAAGGCGAACTTGACGTTCATTTTATGATTTTTCATTCATTTTATTCATTTCTTTGTTGTTGGTCATTCCGGCAGGTATACAATACGTATTGTGAGTCAGAAAATATTCAATTTGGAAACCCGGTACAGAATAAAAGACATATTTTATAAGCGAATAATATCTCGCGGTTTGTGAACCTTTCATGGTGATAATCGTATATTATTGGTTGTTTCAAAATTTTTCGCCACTTTTCAGCTTATTACTATATGATGTCGTTAGGCAATTTCCGGCCAATTTTCTCTACGGATTCAAATTGGAGCGGTGCTGAAACAGCCAGAAAAATTAACTAGGCATTTGGCAATGAACGTACTGTTCGGCGTCAGTTTGCGAAATTTCATTACTCGGTTATTTCGAAATATCCACCAAAATAGCCTTATATATCGAATAATAATGAGTAATATCTCACCTCTTCCCGCACAAGGGTTCTAATGACGAGGAATCGGTAAATTTTTACTACACTTTCCGTTATTTTCCCTACACTTTTTGAGAATCTGCTCCCAGAGGTTTATTTCGGAATATTCACCGGAATAACCTTATATATCGATTATTATAAGTATCATTTCACCGCTGGTCGCTAAAGAGTTATAATGAAGAGAAATCAGTAAATTTTCACTAAACTTTCAATTATTTTCTCTACACTTTCCGAAAATCTGCTCCCAGAGGACAGAGGTAAATTTTACAACACTTTCCATTATTTTGCCATACTTTTCGAAAATCTGCTCTCAGGGGCAACAGGTAAATTTTCACTACACTTTCCATTATTTTCATTATTTTCCATTATTTTTCCCTACACTTTCTGAAAATCTGCTTCTAGGCGAAAAAGGTAAAATTTCCACTACACTAGGTCATCGTCCATTCTGCCCTTTCCAAGAAGGTGGACAGGTCACTATGAGACATCTCGTTTATATCGGCAGGTGTCTCACGGCTGGCTCCGCGAAGGTTTTGGAAAGTGCAGCGACATTACTGTCATTGCGCGGCTTCTTCAACCTTCTTGGGGTTCCTTCTATGGAGGTGCTCAAGTGAGGGCGCTTTCCTGCAGAGGCAGCTGGTTCGTTGCCTTTATTCAAGGCGGAGCTCTTGGCGCTCGCCCCAGGGAGTGCCCTTGCTGTTGGGGTGGAGTGGAGGAAGAGGAGGGTGCACTTCAGCTGTTGGCACGATTCCTCACACCTTAGCTTTGGTAGGCTGGTCCACGGTGGCATGTTTTGCAAAGGCTTTTGGGGAGTTTTACTTCCCATCACCCACTTATTTCTGCCACTAACGAGGAGTCTGGCGACCCCGTCCGTAAGGCCACATTAGCTTCCCGAACAGGACCCCCAGTACCCTGGCCGTTTCCCTATCCGCCACCTGGGGATGCGTTCCAACCCACGCGACTGATTGAGATATTACAGTCCAAAGTGGACTCAAAGTGGACAAAAGTTTTGAAACAACCAAATAGCAATGATCCGTAGGTGATCCCTTGGCAAAAAAAAATATGTAATACAAATGAAATTCGTTTTTTTCCAATACTGTAATGTCGAAATGACGTAAAAAATCTAAGAGAAAGTAGTAAACATCAGCACCACCAGTTTTCAACCATGAAATTTTTTTCAAGCTGAAGGATTTCTCGACGTAAATTCAGGTAGTGCGCTTCATTTCATCAACACACTGTATATTTCATCATTCCCAAACTGCCAAAAAGATAAAAGAATCGAATGTTCATTGATTGATTTCAATTGAAATATGTCAACATTCAAACTGTCTATATTTGTTTTGAACGAATTTTCGGCATACACAGTAATCCGGTCAAAGGAAGGTAATGAGCTTAGTGTGATTCGTATAAAGCCTAAAATTAGTTGCAAGTCGTAAATACACTGTTGTAAATGAAATATGAAAAGTCCTCACTGAAATTGAAGGTCAGAATTTAATAATATCGGGTTTTGCATTTTTTTTGTTAACGGTGAGTGTACTCATAAAAAAAGGTCTGATAAAAGTTTTAAACCATGCCATCATTTACAAAAAATTAATTGGATTACTAATAATCATTGAACATTGAAATTGACATAAATCTGTTAAAAAATCTGTTTTTCCGTAAACCAGGTGTCGCACCCCTACAAACGACAACTCTCAAGAGTTGAAACTGGTGCGAGCTAAGAACTAACGATTGTTTAAAGGTGGTAGACAATGTTTCGTGGTGTATTTCATCGTGGTGTATTGTCTAATATAATATAAATTGATTTGAAATCCCTGAAAAAATAATAAAAGCTAAACCAAAAATAAAAATTGTATTAAAACAAAAACTGAAATTACAAGGAAATAACATATAAGCTACAACCAGAACATGAAAAATTGAAATATTAATAAAAGCTGAAAATTAAAAAATATTATTAACAAAAATGAAAAATAAAAATTAAAGTTGAAAGATTCCAAACCAAGTTACGTCACGAAGTTTCGATTGTTAGTATCCACAATCGTGTTCGGGTGATAACTGGACTTATTTCTCCGAGATCTGACTATTTATAGGTCATTCAGGTGCATTCACCTTTCACCTATCCCCTCTCTCCTCTTTCCGCTTCATTGGTTTCAGCGGGAGATGACAGTTTGGCAGGAGTTGTTCGTTTTTCGCATGATATGACGTTTCCATATGTTACGTATCTCTACGCTAATTTGACTAAATGCGTTGAAATCATCCACAAAGAGGAACACTGGTTTGGCAGAAAATTCAAGGAAGCCGCGTATATGTTGTCCAACAACGCCTTTAGTCAAGCTAGCATAGAGATACGTAACATATGGAAACCTCTAACCAAGCGAAGAACGACCAACTCCCGCCAAACGGTTATCTCCCGATGAAACTACTGAAGCGAAAAGAGGAGAGAGGGGATATGTGAAAGGTAAAAGCACCCGAATGACCTATAAATAGTCAGATCTTGGAGGAATAAGTGCAGTTATCATCCGAAGACAATTGTGGGTACTAACAATCGAAACGTCGTGACGTAATTTGGTTTGGAATCTTTCAACTTTTATTTTTCATTTTTGTTGATAATATTTTTTAATTTTCAGCTTTTATTAAAAATTTATTTTTTTATTTTATGGTTGTAGCTTGTATGTTATTTCCTTGTAATTTCTGTTTTTGTTTTAATAAAATTGTTATTTTCGGTTAACATTTTATGATTTTTTCAGGGATTTCAAATTGATTTATATTATATTAGACAATGGAAGTCCGAACTGATGAAATAAGAACTAACGAGGTCTCACATTTTAACGTGTGATTTCTAGCACGGCGGACGATAGGAAGTGAAAATCGAACGTTCGGCTTTGCGGTTCGAAACACCGGGTCACACAGCTGTCGATTAAGTGGGTGGAGCAAACCACTCACGTCAAGCAAAATGGCTAACGTCCTACGACGAATATCATCTATGCAGAATATCTATTACATTGTGTTGCGTGATAGATATGAAAAATACGTTATTTTTGATCATTACGATCAGTCTGTACAAAGGCATTCAGTTCTTAGAGAAAGTATAGAAGTCGGTGGTGTTACCAATTCTTGGAAAAATATACCAATTTCAAAACGTCGAAATAAAACATTGCATAGATAGTTTGGAAGAGATTACAGTAAAAAAGTTTAACGAAAATCTGAAAATGATTTATTGATGAAACAGAACACAATAACTATGATGAGATTTTTTTATTCATATACTTTTCCGTACTGTGTCGCGTTATGAGATTGAGTGAAAGAGCAGCTCAATTGTACAATTGAATAATATTTGCGTATCATTTTTTTAAAAAGCTGAACTCCACCTATCATCACTCATTCAAATTAGAAAAAATCATAATGTAAAATAAAAAATGAAGTCGCTATTAATAATAATGATAATAATAATAATACATTCCACTTCAACGAGGTCACTTTCATATTGATGTATCCCAAAACCTTCCCGAAATCGAAAGACGAATGTCTGGCTCCGAACCGAAGAAGTGACACTGTCGATATCTTCCAGGTCATTGCCATCGTTTCCATCTTATTTATCGTATTGTCAACAATAGCACTCACACTCAACACCATTCCAAGCATGCAGCATAACGACGAAAAGGGTAACTTCCAAGACAACCCCCAGCTGGCCATGGTGGAGGCCGTTTGCATCACCTGGTTCTCGCTGGAGTACATTTTGCGATTCAGTGCGTCGCCCAACAAGTGGAAGTTTTTCAAGGGCGGCCTGAACATAATAGATTTATTAGCCATATTGCCTTATTTCGTTTCCCTGTTCCTGTTAGAAACCAATAAGAACGCCACGGACCAGTTCCAGGACGTGCGTCGCGTAGTTCAAGTGTTTCGAATCATGAGGATACTGCGCATCCTCAAGCTTGCTCGACATTCCACCGGGTTGCAATCGCTAGGGTTCACTCTGCGTAACTCCTACAAAGAACTAGGCCTGCTGATGCTCTTCCTCGCGATGGGGGTCCTCATTTTCTCCAGCCTGGCCTACTTCGCGGAGAAGGAAGAGGCGGGCACAAAGTTCATAAGCATTCCAGAGACTTTCTGGTGGGCCGGTATCACCATGACAACCGTGGGTTATGGTGACATCTATCCCACCACCCCTTTGGGGAAGGTAATAGGAAGCGTATGTTGTATATGCGGCGTTTTGGTAATTGCGTTGCCCATTCCCATCATTGTTAATAATTTTGCCGAGTTCTACAAGAACCAAATGAGGAGGGAGAAGGCGCTGAAACGTCGGGAGGCGCTGGAAAGGGCCAAGCGAGAGGGCAGCATCGTATCATTCCATCACATTAATCTTAGGGACGCTTTTGCGAAGAGCATGGATCTGATAGATGTGATAGTGGATACAGGTGAGTAAGCACGCTTTCAAATATGTAATTTTTTATTTCCTTATATATCTGAGCTTAGTTTTATTGTTGAACGCTCATACTTATTTATTCTTGTGTGCTCATAGAGATGATAGTTCTTGTCTCTGCGGAAATCTAGCGAGAAACAGAAATTAGCATGTTTACATTTTTATCGAAACCAAAAATTATTGAAAGAAGGTTTTACATGTTCATTATTTGCTGAAAGTGCCAATGGTGTCTATACATGTCTACTCACAGAAGATTGTAATTTCTGAAGTGTACAGTGCTGAAGTTTCTAGAAAATATATTTCCATTATGATACTTTCGTTTTTACTCTTTCACGAGGAATGTGGCGATTTGGATATGCGATTGGTTAGTACTTATTTTAGGGGCAGATGGAGCGATGACAAATTATTATTTGTTGTTCGCTTCAGCCTTGTTGGAGGAATTAAACTCTGAAAGGAATTCGATTTTTGATTATGACGAGAATCCTAGTGACCCGAAACCGGCCGGAAGTATGCCGGTTCCAATAATTGACAATCGATATCGGCAGTTGCATCGCCAACAGGATATGCAGGAATTGTTTGTGTGAATGAACCTGCAATGACACCTGACGGATATAATCCAACGCCCTTCGTGATATTAGCCAGGGGAGCGGTCATTTTTGATAGGTTTCAGTCCATTAATTTACAATGTGGGTGAGTTGATACTGGCCTAAACGAATTGTTGATTTAGATAATTTAACTGAAAATACTGGATATGTTAGTGAAATGTAGCACGCAAATATATACATTTTTTTCTTGGATCAGTTCAGAATTTTAGAGAAAACACTGAAAACTACATATCTTCTGCGTTTGATAAATGTTTTCCGTTTTCCACTAGTCCATTCTTTCTTTCCTTCCAATGGTGTTTTGTGACAAATAGAAACTGTCAAAAGATTGAACTTTTTATATTAAGAAACTCTTTCACCCACTTCCTGCAAGGGCTCCTGTCACTTTTTATTGGAGGACATCATCAATATATCAACTAGAATTTTTGATGGTGATAAACACAATCGATATTCCTTTCCTTACTGTCATACCTGGAAGAACGTAATGAAGCCATCAGTTCAGAAGCAGAACCCAGAAAAAATCATTCGTGGTAAATTTGAACCACGTGAAGGTGATGGGTTTAACTTACCTCAAATTGAAATCCTGAACATTTGTAAGAATGATCACTAAAACTTCTCTTATCCAAGATGAATAAGATACCCACAACCCTCTAGTTTCATGCCAATAACCATGTCAAAGCTTAGTTTTCGAGCACACTGATGTGAGGAGTTGTATTAATCTTTGCTAAGCGGAGTTAAACTGTTCTATCGACCACATATATGATGTCGTCGTAAGGAGAGACGCTTTTGCTTACTTCTAGTTAGGATTGCTCTTCAATGACAGTTGAGTTGGGCAATACATTTTTGGTTCAGCCTAGCGGTGAAAGCTGCAGAGAGATGCAGAAAGCGACTTCTCATTCAGCAGCATGTTTATATTTTGCGTATGCTAGATCTAAGTTAGGGTATGGCTCTGTGTTATGGAATCCAGTTTACTACCTCCAAAAACCATCAATTGAAAGCGTGCAAAGAAAGTTTCTAAAATACTTATGTCTGAAAGTTGATGGACAATATCCAACGAGAGGCATTGATCATAACATTTTGTGAACACGATTTGATATGGAATCTTTGAAAAATAGGAGACTTATACTTGGTATAAAATTCCTGCACGAATTACTCAACAACAATATTGACAGTACAGTTCTATTACCCGAGATCAATATCTCAGACACAATCTGAAGTTCTATTGCGAATCATCAGACACAAATGTTATGCTACGATCACCGTTGAGTTTTATGTGCAGGGGCTTCAATAAAATCTAATATTGCGAATGTTTTTAAGTACAAAACACAAGCACTACAGGAACATTCTTGAAGCCCTCTCAGAGTGGTGCCTGTGCGAAAGTAGCGATTAACATTGGATTTAAATCGCTAGAGATTAATTCCACTTGAAAGAACGTTCTCAGGAAGTTAATTTCACATAAACGCAGTTCTCCAGATGGAAGAGTTTTTAAACAGTGAAGGTCGAGGTGTACTGAGTTGAACCTCAAAACGATAAGCAGCCACAGCCAGTCGCGTATTTCTGATGTGTACCGCTCTTGGTAGAATCAAATGTGCCAAGTCACTTGAACACCTTCCCTGGAAGTATCAATAGAAGAGAGGGAAATCTGCAACTTTTTTTCGATGTTCCAGGCTATCAAGATTGCACGTAATGTTCGCGTCTCTAATCAGGCGGATGACTCATTTCTGGATGGAATCCAGCAACTTTAGGGTATGTTTGGGGGGAGAACAATACTCCAAACAAGGTCTGATTTGACCTTCATAACGTATCAAAAGTTGTTAAAGTGTTTGTAGTTAATGGCCATGGTACGATTGCGCACGGCTGGTGTAAACCTCGAAGTAGGAATGGGTCAATTGAGGCTGGGCCTATGGTGGGAAGCGCTTACTGCGCAACCTCT
>WOGN01009337.1:0-10869 GCA_015342105.1 Leptinotarsa texana | reverse complement strand
TTCCACTATTCTTCTGCTTTCAATAACTGCTTGACGTTTGTTTATTATTTTAAATCTAAATCCTAGTTTCTTTATTCAATTCTGAAGATTTATGGCCGGAAGTATCCAATTTCTTCCTTATGATTTAAGTTGTAGAAATCTCATTGCTTTTGTAACAGTCATATATTATTTTTTTCAATGATTTCATTAGATGAACATCTAAAGGTTTTGGTAATCCTGTATCACATCGTGTCTTGCGTATAATAAGGTTTGTTTTTGACTATTTTACGTACAGTTGAGATAGGAATTTCAGTCAAATCTGATGTTGGTAGTTTAATAGTTTATTTCCCTCGAAACCAAACTTGAGATGTAGATTCTTATATACATTGAAACATACTCTCTGTGTTTCAATATGCACATGCATCCAAATCTTATTCACTGGTATCTCGCATTGTTCATCATCACCATTGGAATCACTACACTGAAAAAAGTCTGCGTTGTTATCACACTCGTTATTACTACTTGTCCAAGGATTCCACATTTTGAACAGATAGCATAAATTTTAAGTAATTATAACTGCACCAGTTTCGAATTTTAACACTCAGTTCCTGAACTGAACACGACGGCAATAACCATCCCCGCGCCCCGATTCATATTCGTTACCGTAATATGACTTAAAATTAAATTTTATGACTCTTCAGCCCATAATAAAACTCGGTTAGTGAAAATTATGCAATACGAACCGCTAATTATACAGTCCACATGGACTATTTCGCAACCGGTTCATTTCTATGTATTGGTTTTTTGACCTTTGTGCCGACAACTTTAAATGTATACAATATTGTTTACTTCGACTATACCATAAATTTTCTTCTTCACACTGTATCCCATATAACACCATTTATGATTATTTGGCTATGAATAAACGCCCTGATGAACTCGTATATATGAGGAATATTATCATGAAAACAAACACAAGGTGAATACTATTTGAAAAAAAACTTGAATGAATGTTTTAAAACCTTCAAACTCCTGCGATGAAGTTAATCAGTTTCTTTGTAACCAGCACACAATTTTTCAAACAACCAAATTTTTTTACGGAAAGGGAGTATGATGAGTTCGTGAGGAAAATATTCGTCCTGGCATCTGTGTTGAAAATGTCGACTGAAATGATTATGAAACTTTAATCATAGCGTAGCGCATATCCATCTCACTTTTCATATACTTTATGGGCACCTGAAAAAATAACCGCTTTCCATCAGTTCCCATAAATATTAATGGGAGTCTATTAGGATTCCGTCTGACCACCTGGGGCGTACTAACCCACGAAACCACGGCAATATTCATCATGTAGGGTGGAAATAATTTTGAAGTTTTTTCCCTATACATATATGCCATACGTTTTGAACAATATATTTTTCACAGAAAAATATTACTTGCATTAAACAAGGACCAAATTCATCATAAATTGAGCATAAGTTTTCAGAAATAGTAAGACTATCCAGAAGACCGTTATTGATACCCACGCTATGTTTGAAAATATATCAAAATACGAAGTTCAGACCTACATATCTATAAAAACGAAAAAGAAGGAAAATAGCCATAAAAGTAAAGTTCTATTTTGTGAGTGAAAAGGTCACATTTGAAGATCTTGCTGGTGTTCATTGTCTTGCATAATGAAGAACAATAGTGAGTGAGGAATTATGTGCTCTGGACGATATTGAATAGACTGCAAAAAGAGCTTTAATTGAATTGTTACCAAAAAATTCGGCTCAGCAGTACGACAATGCATATTCTAGTCATCTTAGCTGGTGTAGACTCAAAAATATCGAAGAAAATTTCAGCGAAACCGTCTTCTTAACCTATCTAGAAGAGAAATCAAAAATATGGTACTCGTCGACTTTGTGGAGCAAGTTGTCAATGATAAAGTTGAGTGCGCTCGTTAAAAATGGTGTTATTACAAGCAAATATTTCAAGGTGATAGCATTTTTAAAGCGGATCAATGAAAGTTATAAGCCCAAAAAATTAAAAACTCTTACGTTTGAACAAGTCCAGAGGTTCATATAAATGAGGCCCCAGATGAAAAATATTTGATGATAAAAGTTTCTACTATTTTCGGAATATATGAAGCCTGCCGGCGTGAAGAGCTGTGCTATTCTTTAATACAATACATTAATAACATTGGATAAATAACTGATAGTTCAAATTCCAAATATAAAAATGAAAATATATCTTTTTTTTGCATTGTTGGAAAAACCATTGACTATTTCAATATATACGTTGCATTACGCCCTTTTGCATTTGGAAAAATTTATCTTTCTTGTGCAAGTTCACAATCATGTTCCAAGCATCAAGAAGCTAGGACTGATGATATTTTTTTGCTACTACAACTACTTTTGACAGCATGTCCCTAAATCGTAGGCTTTTCAGAAAGATGAAGACTCAAAGTTTATAGTTCCTTCATGCACGTAACTAAACATACACCAACAAATTGCTCCAAATTTTCGACAAATTAGACAAGGAAGTAGCTTTCAGAAGTGCATATCCACTTTCACAAGTATTGAACAACCCAAAGAACGCGTTGACGTAATAACTAAGAATTGAGATACAATAACAAAATAACACGATAATCTATGAAAGGTCAAACTGAAACCTCTGGCGTAAATAAATCGAATAACAGTCATCTCCTGGTGATTCTAAATTGGTTAGCAAAGAGCCTCTTGAGAGATAGATGACTCTGGTATAGGAAAAATTTTCACACCACACAAGGCGACTAAATCAACACAAATGTACTTCTTCGTGAAAAATATGGCATTGTGCCAATTATATTATAGGGGTGTTGAATCATATATGGTTCCGGTTTCAAATTTCTTACTTCGAAATATTTTTCATTTTCGGTTTTTTGCATTTTCAATTTTTTGTTTGCGGTATTACTCATAGCGATATTTTTGAAACTCAATATTTTTATTTCGAATTCTCATTTTTGATATTTTGAGTCAATAATCAAAAGTACCATTTGGTAGTAATCTTATACGCTGTATCAACAAAAAACTATACTCCTTCTTGAAAATTAACAAATAGGTAATCGTTACTGTTCAACAAGTTTGACAAATATTTTACAGATTTTTCATAATTAGTTGTTGATAACATTTCATGTGATGTCTTTGTTTCACGGACAAAACACAAGCATTACGGAAATATCTTTAAGAGGCTCTAAGAGCGGTGCCTGTGATAAAGTAGCGATTCACATTAGATTTGAATCACTGGAGATTAAATTCATTTGGAAAAACTTTCTCAGGAAGTTTATTCCTCATAAACGCAGTTCTCCAAATGAAAGAGTATTTAAACAGTGAAGTTCGTGGTGTACTGATTTGAACCTTGGAACGATGAGCATTATAAGCATTATAAAGCATCAAAAATTGCTGAGGTGTGAACAGTTTTCTGGTTCGGAACACTATTCCAAGATTTTGAAAAGCAGCCGTTGCAATTCCAGCAACATGATTCCGCCGAGACATACTGGTGTCCATTTTAACCCCAAACAAACTTATCGAAGTAGAAAGCGAAATTGTCTGACCTGACATTATAATATCAATGGTTGACAATGGGAAAGAAAATGATGTTTTTATTAGCCAACTATCATCACGACATAAAATTGTCAGGAGTCAAAATTTGTGTGAACTCGAATATTAACGAGTTCATGGCAAATTCTAAAACAGGATGCTAGGTGGAGTCATCTCCCGATCACATTGTTTCTCAGTAAATGGTAAAGCTTTCATACATAAAACCTAAAAATATATAATAATCATCAAAGTTGAAAGAAAAAAGTTTCAGTTGTATTTCTGATATTTCAACTCTTTCAAACAAAAATATATTCTACGCAAAAAGAAATATTCTCATTAGCATTTTAACCAATCTTCAAATAACCTTTGAAGTGGCTACCATCAAATGGAGCACCCTGTATTTCGATTCGAAGGTGCACAGATGATTAATGTTTCCCTTCGTGGCTTCCCGAATGTCTTGGAGAAATATCACGAAAAATAATGACTCGAAGCTATCTTATTTTCCCTTTTTCTTGTATACGGTTTAGCATAATCCCAAATATATTATTCCTCACATCCACGAGTTTAATATTTCAGAAAGTGTATGATAACATTTTATCGAAACGTTCACAGGCACCGCTATGAACCTCGTCGAGAGAACTATATTGGACGTGTCATTCAATCGATTCGTAGCGGAGAATGTAAAAGAAATCCGTTGATTAAAAGGCCGTGTTTGGGAAATCCCGTGAGTACAAATCGGTTCGGGATAATTGCTCTGAATTCGGTACGTTATCGATTTCCACAAGAGCAACGTGAAAAATGCGACTGGCGGTCGGGTAGTTACTTCAGGTGTTGAGTTTACATGGACTTGTGATGCACTGGTTGTACGTATTTTGATGCGTAGATTACGAATCCTAAAGAAAAAGGCGGCACTCTCCCTTATTTACAAAGTTACGGCCCTTCAAAGTTCAGAAAAGGGCGACTACAGCCTTTTTTTGCAAAAAATAAACTATTTAAAAACACAAGCATTTATTCACTAGGTCACCTTTACACCTTATTCCTCCTTCTGTGACACTTTTCACTTCAACTTTTTTTTTATAAGAAACTTAATTTAAAAACGAATGCTTCTCCTGTTGACATTCTTCTATTTCTAAGTTAGCTACTAATGACATTTCAGAAAGAAACGGTTGGTATTTGCCGATGCCTGCTATTTCAAATTCGTAATATACCACCAAAAACCAATTGAGATCTAAAAGATGAAGGTAAAGAACGTATTAATTACATTAGGAATATTGACTATATCAGTCGTGTCATCCGTGCCATAACCTTAAAAACGTAAAATAGAGAAATATGTAACCAAAAAGCAACTCCGTATATTTTTTAATATTTTATTGGAAAAATGTTGATTTTTGAAGTTAAAAGTGTCAAAGAAGAAGGAATAAGGTGTAAAGATGACCTAGTGAATAAATGCTTGTGTTTTTAAATAGTTTATTTTGTGAAAAAAAGGCTGAAAAGTCACCCTTTTCTGAACTTTGAAGAGCCCCAAATTTATAAATAAGGGAGAGCGCCGCTTTTTTCTTTCGGATTCGTAATCTACGCATCAAAATACGTTAGTACACTCAAAATTTTTTTCAAAATCGCCAGGTGCCCTCAAAACGAAAATTTACCATGGAATGGTTTTGTTGCAAAATATTATGCGACGACTTTTGATTTTTCTGTTCTTCCATATTTTGTGTGCTAAGTGTTCCTTATATCTTATTTCAGTATATATTTTTGTCTGTCCATGATATTTTGCGTCGTAGTCCTTACATTCAATTTTGTAAATTTCAGACTTTTTCGAAGTCTCGACTCTGTTCTTTAGATTTCCCAAAAGGCTCTGTAGTATGTGGACCTGTTTTAAATACAAACCTTCATAACGAGTTCTTTGAAAATATTTTCAAAGTTATTCGTGTATTGTTGGTACGGAACTGAGATATCTTGGTTTTCGTCGTTTCTGAAAATCAAGATTTCATTCATTCTTATCCTACTTGATTTTTTTCCTTATAATATCATCTACAATACCCCTCGAGAAACCGTTACTGACGTTGTTAGAAAAAGTCAAAAGACGATGCACTTGAATATTCAGCCCAGTACGTTTGTGCAGTCCACAATGATGTGAACTCTCAGGAATAAGTGCTTGTTATCTTTATAAATACATCGTATTCTAGCCTTCCACATTGGCTCCTGTTTATCAAAACGTCAAGTAATAGAGGGTGTTCTTCACTCATACGTGAATATTATTCATAGAAATGTGTTATTTTAAAAGGAAAGAAAGTCCTCCACATTCGATTTTCGTTATCCAATATCGCAAAAACATCATCCACATGCCTCAGCCATATCCTAGGAAAATACTTTGACTTTTCTTTAGTGTCTATTTCGAGTTTGCCAAGTAGGGGGACAAGAGGTTACCTATAGCCGTTCCCTTCCGTTACTGTTCATAAAAGCAAAATTCTAGCTGAAAACGGTTTTGTTTCATATAAAAACTATTGAGAAAAACAAATTCATCAACTTCGTTAATATTGAAATTATTTTCCTCTAGTAATTCCATGATTTCTCGAAATGACGATTTCTTTTATGTACAGATAGCCAAGTAGTTACAGCTATTTTCGTGGTTCCAATGTTGATAGGCCCGTATCTAAAGCAAGCGCTAAACGTGGTGGCGAGCCCGCCCCCATGCGCACAAACTCATTTTCAAGTAACCACACTACAGCTCTTGCAAGACATACAAATGCTCTGTACAGAGGCGTATCATTACTTGTCCTCCAATGCTATTGGCTTCTGGCATTGTCTGAATAATTTGTGTTGTTTCTGTAAAAATGTCATCGCCTAACAAAAGTTTATTTTTGGATAAGTGTATCATTATATAACATGTTAATGACATGTACTACTACCTATAATACTACATAAAATATAAAAATAAATTACAAAGAAGTTATGCTCCATTTGCTAACCTAATTAAAACTGATTACTCTCACTACTTTCATAAATTCACAAAGTTCTCGGTGACCTCGAAACGAAGTGAGGAGCCAATTTCGTTCTTTTACCATAGGCGTGCGCTCATATAATAATGTTCTTTTTTACACATCTCCCATTTATTAATCACTTAATAATAAAAAAAACAACAATAACCCTCTACAAAAACTAAAAACAGTAATAACAACAGGGAATAAACTAAACACAATATCAATTTCCGAGCGTTTATTATAACTAATCCGATGCCCGAAGTACCGTCGAATCCTTCGATACTGCAGCACTGAACGCGTTGGATGAGAATCTCATCCTAAGAGCGGTTGAAGGTCCCCGACAACTCGGGCGGATCATGTGGTAAGAGAGCCTACTGGTTATATTATTCTACTGTGTCCCGGTACAGCTGATGGCTCTCTGGAATTCTTAGACGTTGGACTCTGGTAGATTTCATTGGCCTAAAAGATTGGTTTCACGTTCAGAATCCTCCCAATTCGGTTCGTAACATTTTTCAGGAAGGACAGGGAATCGATTCTTCAATGTTTCCGAGTTCATTAGTCGTGGTCTGGTTTTCGTACCTGATTTTTCCTCTGCAATATGCAAGAAGGTAGATCAACCATTTCCGCATCTCCTTCGATCATTTCTGCCGCAGTGGCATTTCGTCTGCGACACGCAACAAGTTAAATCGCTTCGACCTTTGACATTGGCTGTCGCAATGGCAGATGAAATTTCAGTTACGAAAACCTGCAGAGCACGGCTCATAAACCCAGAAATATCGAACAATCTGTTGAACACCGGCCGTAAAAGCCTAACATACAATAATAGGGAAGGAAATCTTTTCCATTAATGGGTCCAGCTGGAGTTTTTTTGCCGTTATCTCTCCTGGGTCATTTAGTACCCTCGAATTCTGCTTTGTTGTTCTCATTTCTCTTGAAGGAATATTTTAGGTGATTTAGTTCTTCGGAGAGATTCTTAAGTTCATAGATGCATCAGGCCTTCTCAACCAACGTTCTGTTTACTCATCTTTTCCATCGTGGCTGGTGGTAAGAGATTTCATTCAGATAAATATATGTGTGCATTGGTTTCTTGAACATTCTATGACCCAATATATCATCTTCAGATCTATTCAAAAGAACGGGTTACCCGTTTCCATTGTAAATTGGATTTATGGGTTATGGGAGTTCAGATATGATAGAAATTCATTCAGTTTCCCTTCACCATCTTGCATTACCACTAACGTATCATCAAAGTGACGCAGCTAACAATATGGTTTCACGACCGCCTACTCTAAGGGCTGCCGATTGCGACATTATCCATTTGCTCGTAAAAACGCCATCATACGGGAAATACGGTGATGATAACTAATAAGCGAACAATGTGGTTACGTCTATCGAGAATACTTCGCCAATTAGCCGTATAGTGTCTTTCAACGGAACCATTGTGTACAAAAAGAATGTTTTTCGAAACTGTCGAAAATATCCCTAATCCTCAATGATTGACTGTTTTTACAGCGAGCAGCTGCAGTAGTGTCATCGTTTATTTGCCCAGCTCAAAGTTGATAAACCTTTCGAATTAACGATAGGTCTTAGTGACGCATTCTATTGATATAATATTATCTTGTTATCTTCAAGACTTGATAAACGAATAAAAAAATTCATTCTTGTCAAAATCCTGGGGGTAGAATGAAAAGACTTTTTTTATACATCCCTGAATCGAGTAAGGTAGATCGAATAGGCGACAATTTTCTCTTTATATTCCTTGATGTTCATCACGACGGATGCAGCAGGCAATATCGAGATGTCCCTTGTGATTGAAATTTTTCAGCGCCTCTCTTTCTCGCTGTATTGTGTTGACCTGGGGTGGTGCTGCATGCTTTAGTATCTTCGACGTTTCAATTATGTTTACTTAAGCAATGTCATTAGGCGAAGTACGAATATTTGTCTCAACTTTTTCAATGATATCCACGTGGGATATCTTAGCTGGAATTTTAGTAATGTTACCACATTTGACGAGATGCTGACTTCGTTTTCTGAAACTGTTCGAATAGAATGGTTCACCACTGTTTTCCTGTTATACTGTGGCAAAGGATTTTTCTGGCTCCTTCAGAGACAGCCAACAAACCCGGAAAATAGCTTTTACACAGTTACTATATTTTGTCACTATAAAAGGTAAGTGAATGGCAGAAAAATGATTCATCTGTATTAACTATTAGTGTTGGATAACCAGAACAACCGAATAAGTATATTTTTAGATATGGATTTGAAATTCTATGCCATATATTCTAATAAACTGACATTGTTGTCCGAATCTTCTTCTTCCATTATGAACTTTATCAATAACTTACAGAATTTCGCTAATACATTTTTGTGGTATAATAACGATTGTATTATATTTCTTGTTGTCAGAATTTGAAAAGATAAATTATTAATGCATAATTCCACCCGATCCTTCATCATATAGGTACTTTGCTAGAATAAGAGAGACTGGGCTGCTCATGCAATGGCATGCCTTCAATTTGTTCATAAACCTTATTAGAAAATGAAAAATCAATAATGTTGAAAAAAATTATACTGCCAGAGTAAATTGTGCAGGAGTTAATTTACAATTGGAAATGTTGTCCAAATTTCTATTTATATTATTGATAGAAATGATAGAAGAAAAATTATTGAAAAGAACATTTTTCGCATTTTCACTTTTCAAAAATGTTAAATTCAATGATTTATTTGAGACATAATGAAACGAATGTAGTTAACTGTCATTTATCAGATATTTTACCTCAATATTTACAATTTTACTCCATTGTTTTTGGCACTGTAAAATAAGATTTTCGTTGAGTAGCTACCTACTAGCTCAAAATAAATGAGTCGAATTAAATGAGTATTGAAGACAAACTCGAAATAACTTGTAGAAAACACAAATTGTTTTTGTAATAAATATTTGAAAATATTCTATTATAAAACATTTTTCTTGAGATTGATGAAGAAAACTTCGACACGTACCGAGAAATGAACTAGTAAGTTATACAATTATTTACAATAAAATATTTTGGTCAAGAAGTAAACAATAACAAATAAAAATCAATGAAAATAAACAATGTCAAAAGCCAATTTAGGTTAGAACACATGTTTCTTCAAAACTAACCTGATTTCTGACGTTTATCACCAGTTGAGTGTCCGTAAAATTCACTAACACTAACGAACAAAACACTAGAAAGTTTTTGAAATGAAAACAATTCATTTTAAAATACATATTCGTTGTATTTTGGACCGACCTGACAGTTCTTTCAACACTCCACCATTTCGGTGAAAGAACAATCACACAATGCGGCAAGGTTCCATTTGATAGGCAACACAACACGCGTTGAAGTAAAATTCAGCAATGCGCAGAAGCGAGTACATGTGGATTTCAGACTCTTTATTGATTCCATAGGCGTAGATATAAAATTTTAGTAAAGTACAACAGCTTACTTCAATAATTCGAGTATATTATATATCAATAAACACATTGCAATCAGTCTATAAATATGAAAGTAACCTATGCGCTACTAATTTAGAGAGAAGGGTAGGTAATGGGGGAAGCCACTTCCCTCCTGACATACACAGATTTGAAATCGATATATGTTTCCAAAATCAATAAAAGCCAGGAACTGTGTTAAACGTCAGAAAAAAACAAAAAATTACGACCTGGGAGGTATTGTGGATTTTGGTAGATATAATTACTGTGGAGTTCTTCCAAGCACAGAAAAAAAAAATCGAAAAAGCCCAACACGAAATTCCTACAACCTTCCACAATTCAAATCTATCACAAAAACTATAGTAGACAAGATATTAGACGATGGTTTCAACTTTCATCTGAATCTAAATTTTGGAATACAAAGCGATAGGAGCTTAAACTTATCAAAACCATTTGAAAAGTGGGTCATTTCCATCGATAAATATTATAAGAAGTATAATTCAAAATGATAGGCACTCAAACAATTCCATTATTTTATTAGGAATGTATTGCTAGAATTGGGATAGGTCTCGAATAACAATACCTTCGAAAATTGTAGCAATCTTGAATGTTGAAGTAACGACAAAGAATGTTTCAAAAGATATCATTTGTCAATGATAATAACCAAATAATTTCAACACCATAAATTTTATCCAAATTGCGTTTCCCTACCCAGCAATTTCACTGGACAGTTAACAAAACCAACAAACAATAGCTTCCTCAAGCGTTTTCATACTATTTTAACGAATTAAAGCACTGACTGTCTTAAACTAATTTATTTTTACAATATTTACGTAACTAATTTATTTACATACGTTTATCTGCACAATGTGTTAACAGCTCGCTTTCTCCATAC
>WOGN01009336.1:0-10869 GCA_015342105.1 Leptinotarsa texana | reverse complement strand
TAGAGTGGAATTCTTTGAATGGTTACTTGTCAAGACTCAAGAGGATGAACATTTCCTTGACAATATCATATGGACAGATGAGGCCAAGTTCACAAAATCACCAGAAAATCATCAGGTTATCCTCCAAAGGGGTTGTCAAAAAAGATGGCAATTGAATGTATTTTGTGCCATAAAGAATGAGTCAATTTTTTACATCGAGTTTTATCATGATAATTTGAATGCATCAAAATATGAAGATTTACTGGATGGTGCTCCACCCCATAATTCTCATTCAGTCAGCGAAGCTTTAACCGAAATCTTCGAAAACAGATGGATTGGTAATAATGGACCTCTTCGTAGGCCTCCTAGAACACCAGATGGCAATCCATTAGATTATTTCGTGTGGGATTTCATTAAAAATATGGTTTACTCTAGTCCAATAACAGAATAAGAAGCGCTACACGTGACAATCTTTTGAAGAGATTACATGTTTGTTTAAGTAGAGGTGGAGATATGTTTGAACATATTCTAAAATACACTGACGATTAAATTAACTCATTAATTTATGGGTTTATCATTTTCAGTTCGTGTTTCAACGTTAATAAAACTATTGTTTGTTTGAAGAGAAGTTTCATTTGATGGTTGAGGAGTATTTTAATAATTATCTTTTTATTGTATTATCTGTGACTAATTGAGAAACATCAAACGAAATCTGTTTTAGAAAAATGAGTGATGAACAAGTAAACCAAGTCAATTTCCGTTTGAAACAGTTTATCTCGAAAACGGTTCAAAATAGAAACAGTAATATCTGAACAGAGTTAATCTAAAATTGGATGTAGAGCTGAAAAATGTTGAAATATGCAGGGTGTTCCATTTGAAAAAATTGAGTTCCACACATTTTTTTCATGAGATCAAATTATCTGGATTTTTTGAACCCCGTATGAGGCAAATGAAAATATGACTCGGAGTGAAGATCCTCATAGTATCACTCCACTCCATTTCAAATTTGATCGCTTTAGTGCAAGAGAGTTCAAGATTATCAGCATTTATAAAATTTCATGTTTGGTAAAAAAAAATAGAAATTATTTATATCTTCTAAACGGTAATAGATAGGTATAGGTATAGGTATATATAGTATATGAATTTGTTGACAAAGTGATAATGAATCATAATATGATTATATATGGGGTGTTCCATTTGAAAAATCAAAGAAGCCGCTACTTTATAGTAGAAGCGACAACGCCGCTATTTAAAAAAGTAGCTATGATGATTATCAAATCGAAAGATCGTGAAAGCTCCTCAAACCTGATATAGATAATATTATATGAAGTAAGTACTCCAGAGCCAAGGCGAGAACAAACATCCAAAACCACAGAAGACATTATATTTGAGGCAGATATAAAGAGACTATCCTCCAAATTCCAACGTAATTTACCGAGCAGTTCAGACCTTCATCGATGAATTCAATAATTTCGAAATACCGTAAGTTTCGCTACTAGGTAGACACCCAACGATACATGTTGCGATATTAGCTGGTGCAAAACGTTAGTAGCGACTTTATTCAAGGCAAGAAAAAAGTGATACTCAAGAAGCTCATACAAAGTGTCTCTAAATTGAGTGAGTCGTATGAAACAAAACGAACCCTGGTACTGGTATTGCTACAATTGTAAAACACACGTGCACCTATAGATCGACTGTTAGAAATGGCTCAGGTCATGCGGTATAAGAAAAATTCAACCAACTGCAGAAGGAGAGCACTATATTCGTAGGATAACGGGGGCAAAATATGTCATCAATCTGAGGGTGAATGACGGAGGGATAATATCTGAAAAAACCGCACCAAAAGGTTGCCAATGCTGAAAAAGACACCGGGAGCCAGCATTCGATCACCAACCCTGGAAATGAAATGACAGATGGAAATAAAAATTCGACAGCCAATACGTAGGTACTACATCGGTCACATTGATTTCTACAGAAAGGGACCCACGAACCTCAGATGAAATAAGAACCAGATGATATTCTAAAGTTGGAGAAGTTTGTTCAGATTGATAACAAGTTTTCAATCGTAGGGCGATTATCTAGTGACACTGGTCTCAATGGGATTCATGCCACAGCGATGGGCTATTACACCGTCGATGGGAGGCAGGGGGATGACGGAGCAACTGAAGTATTCTGCTGTTAATACATAAGATGCTGAAATGATGTTATGAGAGTTGATCAAGAAGACACAGATCACAAAATAAGAGGTGCAGAAAAGTACTTCTAAGTAAGTGTTTTATTTATGGCTATATATGATGATCCTCTTAAAAGTGTATGTATCAACTGTTATTATTTATAATTTTGTAAATCTCTTTTCAGAATAGAGAAAGAATTTTCATCTTATGAACATTCAATACAGACTGTATTCCTAAATATGATAAACTGAAATTGATTTCATTTGGTTGGGATGACCATCGATGGACCGGTTACGGAGTACTAGCTCCTCGTCAGTACCGGTTGGGTCATTTCAGACGGAGTGGACCGTCTTAATATCCAGAACAAACAAAATTAATTTCAACTAGTCATAAGCTCTATCTGCAGTTGATTCAATAGGATGTACTACTGTGCAGACAAAGTTCGGAAACTACTCCACAAACACATACTCCGCTGTAGGAATCAGAATGATAAACATTTCGGAGAGGTGCATATGATATGCTCAAGTACAGGTACTTGTGGAAGATACCCAACGAAAAAATAACTAACCCAGCTAATGCAGTGCAGAAAGCTGAAGTAAAAACCATCAGGCACCTCTGCAACGTCCATTTGGAAAAATTTGTCGCCAGTAAATAACTTCTTATTTTGCTACTATCAATCATTTGCTTGAATGTGGTTAAAATATTATTTTAATGTTGGAGTTTCAAACTTTACTGAGTGAAAATATTATTAAATAAGTTATATTTTAGGTTACAAAAAGTAAGTT
This sequence comes from Leptinotarsa texana, assembly GCA_015342105.1. NCBI lineage: Eukaryota > Metazoa > Arthropoda > Insecta > Coleoptera > Chrysomelidae > Leptinotarsa > Leptinotarsa texana. The sequence goes on along the minus strand of WOGN01009336.1, from coordinate 7,931 downwards.
ATTTGAATTTCAATTATTTTTTACATTATTTCATCTTACATTATTATCCATTTATATTTTTTGCATCTTGGCATCTTACTAATTGACGAAAGTTCATTTATTCATTCCTCTGATATGCTAATACTAGCAGAATGGCTTGAAATTATTTAATAATCCAAATTTTAAGAATTAAAGATCTACCTGGATTCTGTAACTGCTTCCTAGTTTGCACAAAGAACAAAAACTAAATTAATTTCCCTTTTTGGAACCGTATGAGACAAACTTGATCCAACTGATATTTTTAAAGTTGTAGTTTATGAGAAATCATTGTATTCATTTGAATCATAAGACAATCAATTCCTATTAGAAGTTAGCAGATTCATCAAATATTAACGAAATATATTTGCAAAAATACAATGAAAAATTTGTACATTCATGAAAAATCACTTCCTTGCTTAGAAATGATGAAAGAAGTAAAACAATGAAATACATAACAAATTGAATGGATTGTATAACAAGTTCTTCAAAATTATGTTTCATTGTCCTCAGAATCATCAAATTCATTTGTGGGTTTTTCATCACAAATCAAATATATATATTAGTCTATATAGAATGCTATTACTACACTGTATTTCTAAAATATGATGAATCATGAATTACATATGGGTTACTTTTCAAAGACATAATTAATTGATAAATATGATTTTAATTATGTCAAAATAATATTAATTCGAATATTATTATTATTGATAATATATTTATTATTGTGACACATCAAAATTCATACAGTGTGATGAATGATGGAGAAGATATAAACACTATAGAATATAAAAAAATAAATTATTTTCGATAATTTATTACAGACAAAAATAACTTTCCATTATAAACATAAAAATAGCTTATCAAATATATTTTCATTATTCACATAAAGATAGCTCATCACACACAAATAACCTTTTCTTTGACGTCAGATAAAGATATTCAATTATCAACATGAATAGGAAGAATACCAATTGAATATAACCAATAACTTTTGAGAATTCATTACAAAAATAGTAAATTCTCATTATTCACATAAAGATAGGTTTTCACACATGATTAAACAGTTTTTTTTGATATCAGATAGTGATATTCAATTGAATTAACATGAACTGGAAGAATGGCTATTGTTCGATTCTATATTTAATCCCGCATACTACATACATTGATAAAAAAGCTTCGATTGCAATATATACAGTCAAACATGTTTCTTGAAATATAAATACTTGTTGAAGACCTTCGAATTTGTGCAGTGATTTGAGTTATTTGAATAAAATTGTAACAATTATTTGATGATGACAACACAGAGTTGCAAGTATCAAGTATCGACCAACTCCATCACATTCCTTCAGGATGTTCAGCTGCCAACAAATCAAACAAGAATTAAATAGGTGCGTGAAAAATCACTTGAACAAAACAAATTTTATTAAAATATATGCTAGCTGACAGAAAGCAACCTTTTTGGCAAATAAAACTAAAATTGTGGGCCTCTTTGAAATTGAAGTAAATATATAATATACTTATCACAACATAAACAATATTTCCACAGACCAAAACTGCAACACTCTGTTGTTTACCTTCTGATTACGCCAAACTGTTTGCTGAAACACTCCTTGAAAAAAGTTTTGCAGTTTTGCTGTGTGAACGCAGTGTTCGTAATGGATTCATTATACGCCTGAGGTTCTACTCTGTTATTTACTTACATCTAAAAGTAGTATATTTACATAAAGTGTAATAGATCGGGTTCATTTACAAAGAAATACACCAGCAAAGGTCGAATGGAAAAAATAATCAGCCACAATCACCACACTAAGTTAAAAAGATTTACCTATCATACTGATTAATCATTGTTCATTAAACAACAACACAACAAAGAAAGGCAGGTTAGACCACAACACCACTTGCAACAGTCATCATCCTGGGAAGATTGCTGGGGTTGCTGATAAGGCCCCCCGTATTGAGGTTGTCCACCATAAGGTGGCTGTCCACCGTACTGTGGTTGCCCTCCGTAAGGTGGTTGCCCTCCATAAGGTGGTTGTCCGCCATAAGGTGGTTGTCCGCCATAAGGTGGTTGCCCTCCGTAGGGCGGTTGCCCTCCATATGGTGGTTGTTGTTGAAATGGAGGTTGGGGTTGCGGCGGATAGGGCCCCTGACCCCCATAAGGTGGGGCACCATACTGGGGAGGAGCTTGTGGCTCATAAGGGGGTGCGTAGGGCCCAGGAGGAGGAGGACCATTCTGATGCTGATAGGCCATTTTGTAATCTCAATATACGAAATACCTGATCCTATTCTAACGCCAAAGGGTGTGTCACTAATAAATGCTTTCTCTACTTTCACTGTGTGGCGATATAGTGTAGATGAACTACCCCCAATGCTTCTTTGAAGACAGTGTACACTCACTTAAGGGCACTCTATTCACTCACTATTTTCAATGTTCTACAGATTACTGTAAAAATAAGGCACAATTATTCAATATTAAAATACCCGCAGCTGACTAGCAACACACTAACACGAGTGGAATGCTAATACAATGTTGCCGTATTCTATAAGAATAAGAAGAAATGCACAAAATATTTTTCTGATGTGTCAGAATAGTACACAGTGATTCAAGACTAACAATTTCAATGAAATATCGTACTAAGTTGCCTCAATATTGACGAAACACGTGGAATAATATCAACCTAACAAAAAAAGTAAAAAATGAGAATTGAGCAGATATGAATATTCGAACTATTCATCACAAGTTGGCAACACTCCAAGAAGGGGAATGGAACTGCGCGCGATGTTCTCACCATCCAGTGTTGCCTGGTATGGGTTAATTCTCGGTTTGCGGGTATTTTTATCTTTCATTAGAGGACATTTCTCAATATTATTGGGCCGGAAATATCAATTTTTTGTCAGTCAATTTTTTTTGCCGGTCTAATTTTTGTGATTTCTTATTGTTCAATACACGTGGTCACCAAAAATATTTCTTATTTCACATTAACAAGTGAACAGTAACAAGTAAACAATCTATTTTCTAGTTAAAATGAACGTGAGAAAGAGGCATTTAGTTTTCAATCTTATTCACTGATCCTATCACGTCGATACAATTTTTATACTGGCAAAATGGTGCAATATTATAAAATTGAGGTACGGCAACGCTGTTACAAATGGTTGTTAGGTGTTTCTTTCGTTATAAATATATTACGTCACGAAGAATGAAGGTCTTTCCGATGACCTCATGCTGGCAGAGACTTTTTTGGGGTACCTTCCACTACCAGTCTGATTGTCTTTCTCTCTCTCTCTCTCTAGGTTTTCTTGACCTTTGCGTAAGTACGGCACATTTTTGGCTTTACCTTTGGAAAACGTTTGAAATATCAACCTACCTGCGAGGGCAATTGGAAATTAATAGCATTCTGAAAAACGTTTCTGCCAAACTTTCGAACACGCGAATGATCAGATGCATACTGAAATTTCTAAAAAAAGATTCCCATTTTTCGAACTTACCGAAAAACTGTATAATTGTATACCGAAAAACATTGACATTGAAAACTATTCCATAGAATAGTAACAGTATTCAGTTAATACAATGAAACTTTGAGGTTTGACAAGTGTCAACTAAACGTAAAAAGACAAAAAAAACAAGTAATTGTCAATATTCATAGTATATAGGTAGTCAGGTATAATCGAAGTAAACGATATTGTGTACTCTTGAAGTTGTCGTCACTCTCAAAGGTCAAAAAACCAATACATAGAAGTGAACCGGCAGCAAACTAGTCCACATGGATTGTAGACTTGGCGGTTCGTATTGGATAATTTTTACTAACCTAGTTTTATGATTGGCTGAAGAATCAATCATAAAATTAAATTTGAAGTCATCTTACGATGACGAATAGAAATAAGTGAAGGTAATCGCCGTCGTGTTCAGTTCAGGAACTGATTGCGATTTGAGTCTTGAAATTCGATATTACTTAAAATTTTTGTTAGCTGTTCTAAATGTGGCGTCCTTGGATAAGTACTAATAGTAATAACGAGTGTGATAACAACGCAGACTTTTTCCAATATAGTGATTCCAATAGCGATGGTGAACAATGCGAAAAAGAGATACCAGTGAAGCTTTGGATGCATTTTAATATTGAAACACAGAGAGTATGTTTCAATTCATATGAGAATCTACATCTCAAGTTTGGTTTCGAGGGAAGCAAACTATTACAAACAGCATCAGATTTGACCGAAATTCCTTTCTCAACTCTACGTAAAATAGTCAAAATCAAACCTTATGCACGCAAGACGCTATGTGATACAGGAATACCAAAACCTGTTACAAAAGCAATGAGATTCCTACCACTGAAATCATAAGGAAGAAATTGAATTATTCCGGCAATAACGTGAGCTTCTGTGACAAAACTATTCAAATAAAGAAACTAGGATTTAGATCCAAAATAATAAACAAACGTCAAACAGTTATGGAAAACAGAAGAATAGTGGAATTGCTTAAAAAATACTCAGAACAAATTACTGAATATAGACAAGAACAACGGCAAATTTTCTATTTGGACGAAACTTGGTATGACACTCACGACACAGTTACGAAAGTGTGGACTGATGGTTTGAGAATGTGTACACCTAACATGCCTGCACACAAAGGTTTGCGACTTATCCTTGTGCATTTCGAAGAAAGTAAAGGATGGATTCCGAATTCTTTGAAATTATGTGGAAAAAAACTTGAGCGCTGAAATGTTGACTATCTTGAGAACATGGAAGCTAATATTTTCAAGGAACGGTTTGAAAACACATTGATTCCAAATTTGGGTTCGAAAGGTCGCCTGACCCTATTCAGATGACTTCTTACTGTGTGGGTACAATGTTGTTACATAAATACAGTTCTTGATTACCTGGATTTGGTACCTGAATGTTTTAGTACCTCAATTCTTCTCTTCTTTTTCTCGATATTACCTCTTCTCCCCGTAAGAGTTTGAAATGTTCGATCGAAGGATTTTCACGGACAGGAATATGTTGAAATGATTCTTCGGGTTTGTTCCGTGTGGTGTATTGTCATCCTAGATGAGAATGAATTTCGCGACGTTTCGACAAAGTCAAATTTGTCATCATCTGGCAATTTTTGTTATTAAGTGTTCGGAGGTCGCCTGACTCTACTCAGATGACTTCTTACTGTGTGGGTACAATGTTGTTACATAAATACCGTTCTTGATTCATACTTGATGAATACTGGACAGTGTATATCACTTTGGCCAACCCCATTCAGGTAGTAGGTACATTGTTAGCATTTCCATCAGTCCAGAGAGTTTCATCGTTCTACTTCGAATATTACGGAATATACGGGGTGTTTCCACCCCGTACCCCGTGAGACACACTGTATATGTATATTGAATAAGGAATTGAACAAGGAAATTAATCAGCTCCCTAACTATAATATTGAAGAATAGCTGTTGGAAGGTGTGTTACACCATATCTTTTACTTGAGCTATAAATTCAAAACATCGCTATTTTCTGACCATTGAGAGATAGATAAAGTGATTACATTTAGGACACATTTTGTGATGAACAAACCATTGCAACAATTGCAAGCAGTTTATTTAATTTTTTCAAACGAAAAATTGAAAGAGCATGAGAAGTTTTTCAAGAACTCCAGACTGATGATGTGATCTAATGTTAGTTTAAATTCTTTTTGAAAACGGCATTTTTTATAAGAACTGCTGTTGGAAAATAGTTCATTGTAATATTGAAGAAGTTTGGTTTGATGTGTTAGGAATCACACGTTAAAAGGTAAGACGTCGTTAGTCCTTAGCTCGCACAAGTTTCTCAACTTCTGAGAGTTGTCGTTCCTATGGGGGCGACAGGTGATTAACGAGAAAACAATTTTTTTTTCAAACAGATGATAGATTCTCTAGTTATTCTATTGATCAGATACACATTGTATCAATGTAACATAATATAATATTACAAGATATAATTTTGTGCGTAAATGGTAAAGGAGGTAAGGATGTGATGATTTAAAAAAAATTATTGGTTATTGTTCGATGGCATTTATGTGTGTGATTTCATTATTATTATAAAAGATTCAATATCCCACTGAGCAGTAAGTTTAAAAAAAATATGGTTATGTGCATGGATTTATGAACAATATTTTTTAATTTATTGTTTTTTATTATACCTACAGTAATGAAAAAACTATTCCTAAACGAACTTCAAGGTTGTTTTGTGAGTTGTGATCAATAGGTTGGAGAGATGATTCCTAACATCTAGCTAAAAATATTGTGTCGTCTTATGTCAATGATATATTGAAAAATAATGAAAATTTTCTCAATTTCAACTGTAATTATTCCAAAAATTCAGACAATGAGACTTCTCGACATTTATATGTTGAAAAAATTCTGGATATAAGAACACTCCTAGAGGTACTGGAAATTAAGACTTTGAAATTCGAAATTTCAATATTTTTCAGGTGACGAAAAAAATTTGTAACCTCGTCAATTCTGAACTGATTTCAGTGATTATTTTTGAATCTGGGATGGCTAATGAGAAAAAATACATCTGACATGAATAATAGGGAACATGTATGTATTTTTTCATTCTTTTTTTAATAATTGTGGTCCTCAAATGTCTCAAACAGTGAGAGAAATTCTGTAAAACTTTTTTTCAATTGAAAACAACCCTCAAATTTTCCGGATACTTGAATTTGAAAACTGAACGGCCCTGTCTTTGAAAAAATAGTACTCAGAAAACTAACGACGTCTTCCCCACCAGATAACGCGAGTGGCAAGTTTTTGGCGAGTTGTAAACATCGTTTATCGTGTTCTAAGTTTTTGGAAAGTGATTTTCTAATTCAAACTTACCAGAATAAATTAAATTAGAGTTATCCATAATAAGTAAATAACCGATATCAGTGCTAATCACCTGTCGCCGAAGGTGTAAACGAAGCAGGGTGCAATGCAATGCCTATAATAAATTGATGGATGTAGCCACTACGTAGTATAGAATCATAAAGAAGAAAAGGGAATTGAAACTTTCTATGTTTTTTACCACTTTTTTAAATGTATCTGAATGTAACTTTTTCAATTTATAAGTTAATCAGCAGTCGCCCCCATACGAACGACAACTCTTAGAAGTTGAGGAACTTGTGCGACATTACAATAAACTATTTCCCAACGACAGTTATTATAAAAAATACCGTTTTCCATTGTCTAATATAATATAAATTGATTCGAAAACCCTGAAAAAACAAATAAAAAATTAATAAGATTAACCGAAAATAGCAATTTTATTAAACTAAAACTGAAATTACAAAAAAATAACATACAAGCAACAACCAAACAAATGAAAATTGAAATATTAATGAAAGCAGAAAAATAAAAATTAAAAATTATTATTGACAAAAAATGAAAAACAATTAAAATATTTCAAACCAAGTTATGTCACGACGTTTCGATTGTTAGTATTCACAATCGTCTTCGGATGATAACTGTTATCATGTATCGGGTGATGTATGTTATTTCTTTGTAGTTTTAGTTTTTATTTAATAAAATTGTTGTTTTCGGTTAATCTTATTAATTTTTTAAATGTTTTTTAAGGGTTTTCGAATCAATTCATATTTATTAGACAATGGAAGTTCGAACTGATCGAATACAACATCCAGTGAATTGACAATAAGTCTAGAAGGATCATTTAATTTGTGATTAATTTCAGATTCATTAATCAGAAATGAAACACTTCCACTAAGTTTTCACAAAGTATAATTTTGAGGAATTCAATATTGAACAATCTAATATTTGCATATTGTCTATAAGTTGTAGTTTCAAAATTTATTGGAATTGATTCACAACACAACAAAAAAATATTTTTTGAATGTTTCCTACACTAAATTAGTCAATTTCTACTAATTTTGGGGTAATAAAAACGTGTAGGCCAAT
>WOGN01009335.1:0-10870 GCA_015342105.1 Leptinotarsa texana | reverse complement strand
TATAATTTTAATAATTATTATTTGTATCTATTATTGATTTATTAATTTATTTCTACACTTATTACGTATTAAATTATAGTGTGAAAATTTATTTTACTTTATGAAGTAAATGAATAATACATACTGTCACCTAACCTTAAATTCTAGTAAAGTAATATGAAAGTACTCAAAGTAATATGAAAAAACAACTTTTATCACTCATAATGACAGTAAATTATCTTAATTCAATGAATTGTTAATGAAGATCAGTCACCACTATATATCATTTGAAAAAATATATATTTATTATAATTCCAATTATTTTCGATAAAAACCGAAATTCTTTCATTTCGTTTTAATGTATTTATGAGGTAAGGAGATATCAAAAAACCGAAAACATTTTCTCTTGTTGTCACTTTTTAAACTGTACAAGATGGTGTTTTCAGATTTATAGTCCGACGTTTCGGCTCTGACAAACCATGACAAATTTTAATTTTTATATGAACCCGAAATAAGAATCATCCTTTAGGAGGTAGTCTTTTTGATGTCTATTTCACTGATATACCACACATAATCAGAATATCTCAAAACACAATACGTCATTCACATAAACTCTAAAATGAAAAACTAATTTGACAGACTCCTCATCCAATTTATATTTTTCAGAATGGATAAAATTTAAGGAACTTTGTTGAATGTTTTGTATAAAAATGACAAGTATATAGAAACGAGATGTGAAGTGGATTGTAATGAAACATCTAGGTCAACATTCGATAACTCTAGAGTGAATTACCAAACAGATTTTTTTGAGAATACATTCGAACCAGAAACCGAATCCACTGTAGGTAATAGTGAACTCACTAAAGTCTTTCTTATCTCGACAGTGAATGACAGAAATTGAATTCTCAGAAATAAAATTGATATTGGTCAATGTAACAACTTTCAGATCATTCCAGCCTAGAAGCCAGACTCAAACTCCAAAATGTTCCTATATAATAAATATATTTTTACGATAATTATCCCGTATTCACTATTTCTGTAAACGGAATAGTAATGTAACAGTTTTATTAGGAATATATTAGGCTCGTTTACTTATATTCATACATTCCATAATATATAGGCACATTATTTCATACATAAATCAAATTTAGATCTATATCCGCCCTTGTATCAAACGCTTCTACCATGCACTAGACCTGCAGATTGTAAGATACTATTGAGTTCTCTACTTTCACCCCATTCTCCGAAATTTAGACCCAAATCCACCATTGCAATAAAACACTTTTACCACGAACTGAAAGTGCAGATTGTAAGATACTTTTGATACTTCTACACATCCCCATACACCATTCACCGAAATTCAGACCTAAATCTGTCCTTGCAAAAAAATACTTTTACCACGAATCAAAAGTGCAGATTGTAAGATACTTTTGAGTTTTTCACGTCCATACATAAATAACATCATTCTCCGAAATTTAGACCTAAATCTGCCCTCATAACAAAATATTTATATCGTACACTGGAAGTGAAGATTGTAAGGTACTATTTTTACTTTCATACATACAATTTCATACCTAAATTACCCCATTCTCCGAAATTTGGAGTCAAATGCGCCCTTGCAATAAAACACTTCTAATATGCACTAGAAGTGTAGACTGTAAGATACTACTGAGTTTTTCACTTTCATACATAAAACACTTTGTCCCCGGAAATTCAGACCTAAATCTGTCTTTGCAACAAAACACTCCTACCATGCACTAAAGATGCATATTGCGACAAAACACTTTCACCATGCACTAGAGGTGCAGATTAAAACAAAAAACTTCTACCACGTACTAGAAGTGCAGATTGTAAGATACTATTGAGTTTTTCACTTTCATACATGAATATTACCCTGCACTCGAAATTTAGACGTAAATCAGCCATTGCGACAAAACACTTCTACCATGCACTAGAAGTGTAGATTGCAACAGAACACTTCTATCATGAGATTGTAAGATACTATTGAGTTTTTCACTTACATTCATAAATATTACCCTACATCCAAAATTTAAACTTAAATCCGCCCTTGCGACAAAACACTTCTACCATGCACCAGAAGTGCAGATTTAAACAAAAAACTTCTACCATCCGCTAAATTTGCAGATTGTAAGATACTATTGAGTTTTTCACTTTCATACATAAATATTACCCTGTACCCGAAATTTATACTTAAATCCGCCCTTGTGACAAAACACTTCTACCATGCACTAGAAATGCAGATTGCAACAGAACACGTTTACCGTGAGATTGTAAGATACTATTTTGAGTTTTTCACTATCATACATAAATATTACCCTGCACCCGAAATTAAGACCTAAATTCGTCCTTCCGACACTTTTACCACGCAATAGAAGTAAATATTGCGAAATACTATTTAGTTGGTTTTCACGTAATATCCTTTTATACAAGTTGTGGTTGAAATAAGCAATAGATCACTGAATATCATATAATTTTATTGCAATACCATCGTTCACTTTTATTTTCAGTGTTCAGTATCTTGCGGAAAAGGTGTCCAGACAAGGACAGTATTTTGTGGGGTTTTTACGGTAAACGGAGTCGAAAAAGTTGAAAATGAAAAATGTGACCCATCGAAAAATTTCGAGACCTTGAAGAACTGCACAGGAGACAATGAAGAGTGTGAAGGAGAATGGTTCAGTGGTCCTTGGGGAAAAGTGAGTTTTTTTAGTATATACTCATTATTTCCATAACTTTTTTGATCTACGAAAAAAAATTCGAATTGAATCATAAAAACTCGTTTCACTATCGTTGAAATGTGCTAACAATTATTCCAGACACCAATGTTTCTACTCGTTGGAAAAATATTTCAACAATAAGTATATGTATGTATATGTATTTTTATGATAACTTTTATATATCTCTATTCTTAAATGACTGTACTCTGTTTTAGTGCTCTTGCATTATATACTGATCATTCCTACACATTTTATATGTCTTGTGGGAAAATAAATATTATTATTATTGTTATTATCAGACCACATGGTATCAAATGTTGCAGTACTCAGTTAGATGAATATTTTTCAGTGCTCCAAACCATGTGGAGGTGGAGAACGAACGAAGAAGGTGTTATGTATAAAGGACGAGGAAGTTGTCGACCCGACAGCATGTGGATCGGATACGATTGTATTTTCCCATGAGGATTGCAACGGTCATCCCTGTTCAGAAGGTTATTATTATTCTTTCTCCTTTCTACACAAAAACTTAGAGCTATCACATAGACTGTTTTTGATTTGCAGATACAATAATGCCAACTGATGTCACACATTCAGTCGATGAATCTGAGCCAACTGAAGATACGTCATCAAAAACAGAAAAAACAACTCTAGAAAGTGGTACATCAGAAATATCCGGTACAACGAGAGTAACGTCTACTGCTTCATCAGTGACTAAAACTTCAATGGCTGACCTAGAGTATGAAATAGTACCTGACACGAACTGCGATGACGGTGAATGGGTGGAAGTACCAATTGAAGATTTAGAACAGAGCGACGAACCAAGAGATCAGCTTGATAATGACAGAGATATGCCTTTTACTTTCGAGGAACTCATGCTTAACGACGGGCCTCCTATAGGGGAAGATCAAGAAGGATCAGGAAGTTCCACAGATAGTTCATCCATTACTTTGGTTGAAGGATCTGGTAGTGATTCAACTGATGATATTACTACTCCTGAATCGATAGTAACGACGGACCTACTAGATAACACAATTTTTGTGGGCGAGTCAGAAGCTGGAGTCAGACACCCAAAACCTTTAACACCTCAACAAGTAGTGTCGAAAGATGATGGAGTTACCGACAAAGTCACTGAAATAACGGAGGAAAGTGAAACCACCGATTCAATTTGGACGACAACAGATACCACTGGCGATTATACTACTGATTCATCATCAGCTATGACTACAGGAACGCAAGTCTCTGGAGAAACTGGAGAAAGCACTACGCCTGGTCCGACTGTTACCACTGAAAACATTGATGGAAGTAGTATAAGCGACAGCACTGATGACGTTTCCGATAGTACTGAAATCTCGTCTGAGTCACCCACTGGTACTGATAGTAGCACAGATATATTTTCCAGCACGACAGATTCAGTTGATAGTACAACAGAGTTCACTGATGATACAGACAGCACCAAAAGTAGTGACTCACCCAGCAGCACAGAAATTACGAGTAGCTTGCAAACAAGTGGATCACCTGAAAGTACCAGTACAAATACTGAACCAACAGTATCACTTTCTGAGACGACGGACAGAACGACTTCAGACCTTACTACAAAGTTTACGAGTAGCACAGACATAACTGAATTATCTAGTATCACAGAATTTGATAGCAGCTCTGAAGCAAGCGTTTCTTACACGAGCACTGATATTGGTAGCTCTGATACAACAGAGTCTAGCAGCAGTTCTAGTAAAGTTTCTTCCACGATGACTGCTGTTGATAGTTCTGATACAACAGAGTCTACCAGCAGTACTGAGGATTTCACAGATAGTACGAAAGCAGGTACAACACAAGCTAGCACAGATACTTCAAGTTCTCGAGCAGTTACTGAAAGCACTGCAGAATCATCGTCCACTGAAACAGACATACCAGAGTTGAGTAGCACCAAAATGAGCCAATTTCCGTTGACCACCAATGCACGAACTCCTGGTACAACATCAATATCTGACACAACGGAGCCTAGTACTGGTGATTTGACGGAATCATTCAGTAGTACACCAGCCTCCACTGAGAGCACAACAAAGGTATTTAGTGGTGCAGACATAACAACCTCAATAACAGAAGAAAGTACTTCAGAAATATTAGTTACTAGCCGCACAACACTAAGTGAATCTCCTACAAGTGACACTACAACCATAGAGATTTCCGAAAGCACAACAGAATCTTCTGAATTTACGATTGGTACAACAGAGTTTACTGATACTACGAGTAGTACTGAAAGCACTCCTGAGCCGATAAGTAGTACAGAAAGTTCTCCTGACCATGCCAGTAGTACCCCTCAACAAAAAAGCAGTACGGAAATTTCTCCAGAACAAACCAGCAGCAGTGAGAGTTCTTCCGGACTCATCAGTAGTACAGAAATTTTAAGCAGTACTGATGTGAGCAAAACTTCCGAGAGTACAGAGGTATCAACGGAAGGTACTACAGAGATGTTTGAAAGTTCAACAGAATTTGCAGAAAGTACTGGAACATCCGTCGAACTAACAGAAGTTACCAGCGCTAGAGCGACAGAGTTCACAGGTAGTACTGAAGCAACTGAAGCTACAGAATCTAGCGGTGGTACTACAACTGAATCTACTGGCAGCACTGAAACATTCTCTAAAGATACAGAAGTTACTGTTGGTACTACAGAATTTACAAAGATTAGTACAGAATTTACAACTGAGTTAATGGGTAGCACAACTGAATTTACTGGCAGTACTGATTCCACGGCAATTTCAAGTACGGTGGAAAGTACCGAAAGCGAAATTACCGGATCTGATATCTTCAGCACTACTACTGAAAGTGCAATAAGCGAACAAACTACGTACTCATATCTGTATGGCACAACTCCGATCATTGAATTGTTCCGTAAAACGAGAAAAATGTGCAAGAGGAGGAAAATCAAAACTTGCAGGAAAACTGAATACGGCTGTTGTTGGGATAATATCACACCCGCTAAAGGACCGTTCGATAAAGGTTGTCCAACCCCGCACACCTGTAAAGAATCTAAATACGGATGTTGTCAGGATGGTGTTTCGGCTGCTCTTGGAACTGAATTTGCTGGTTGCCCATTGGAACATTGTAACGAAACCCTGTTCGGTTGTTGCCCAGATAACAAAACAATAGCGGAAGGTAACGATTATGAAGGCTGTCCACCGCAATGTCTCATTTCACAATATGGATGTTGCAATGATAACATCACTGAAGCTTCGGGTCCCAACCACGAAGGTTGTAAAGAAGCAGAAACAACCACTGAAATAACTACGGAAGTAGAAACGGAAGCAAGCACTACAGAAGTTTCTAGTGAGTCTACAGAATCGTCTTCAGAAACGGTAACACCTACTGAAGAAACAACCGTAGTAATCACTGTTGAAACTACTACTGAATTAGTTGCACCGGAAGATTGCAGTAACACAACATATAGATGCTGTCCAGACGGTGTGACCCCTGCAACTGGTCCTGGGTTCCAAGGTTGCAACCTACCATGTTCCAACAGCACGTTCGCCTGCTGTCAAGATGGCCAAACTTCTGCGCATGGGCCCAGCGGGGAAGGATGTTGTCTGTCATCTCAGTTCGGGTGCTGCCCTGACAATATCGTTCCAGCTATGGGACCTAACGACCAAGGTTGCGGTTGTGAATTGTCGCCTTATGGATGTTGCCCTGACAATAAAACTTCTGCACAAGGCTATAACCTAGAAGGATGTGGGTGTCAGTTCACTTCTTTCGGTTGCTGTCCGGATAACGTCGAACCTGCGTATGGACCAGATTTTCAAGGATGTTTGTGCCACAGTTTCCAGTTTGGTTGCTGTCCGGATGGAGTTAGTATAGCGAAGGGACCTCATGGACTAGGTAAATATAAAATATTCCTATTGAAATTGAAACTAATAAGGATTTTCGATCCGCAAGCATGCTTCTGGAACACGGTATGTATAGGATCGTTGAACGGTTGGATATTCAGAAATAACAGGAACAATTCTTTTGAAAATGTAATAATAAATGCTCTTTTTTAATCAATGTCTTTTAAATGACAATAGAAAACTTATTCGAAGTTTTCCTTCACAAATAAATGGAAAATATTGAAAAATCAATGTATTTCTGATTTTTAATAAAAATAGGATATTTTTCTGGTGACGTTTCACACCGTGTATAAATTTAATTTTTTCCGTAGGATGTAGTTGCAGAGATTCAGAATTTGGTTGTTGTTCTGATGATAAAACACCGGCGACTGGTCCAAATTCGAAAGGTTGTGGTTGTGAAAACACCAAATTTGGTTGTTGTATTGATGGGGTTAGCGAGGCTAAAGGGGAGAACTTTGAAGGATGTGAGTCAGCTCCACAAAATCTTCAAGGTAAGTGAAGTTTGATGAACACGGGGGTAAAAATAGGTTTGAATGTGTCATTTCTCAAAAATCGAGCCTTTTGCAAGCTGGTGACCAAAAAGGTTTTACCTTTTAACATGCGATTTTTGCTATATATTTAATATATTTTAAGAACTCCACTTCGACAGTGCCATTTTATTGCTGATCTTTTTAGTTGTAAAGAGAAAACAGAGATTAAAAATAGATTTCAGACCATTTCTTTGTCAACTTATCTATTTCGAAAATAAATAAACTTCGTAGCACTCAATTCATTAAATTGTTACGACGCTCATAACAGGCCTTTACATGACAGATCCAGTTTGATAAGACTAATTTGCTTTGATGAACTTCAAGTGAGTTTGTAGTATAACTTAGCAACTGGTTTTTTAAATCACTTGGCCATACTTTGATCTACGCACACCAGATAGTAAATTCACGTAAGTATAAGCGTTATTACATCAGTTCAAACATTTTCTGAAAATGGTGTATGAACAGTGATTGCTGGTTTGAGTAACATCATCTGTTAAAAATATTTCTTCAATAGTCTATGTAACTTTGTGTGACACTGCAAGACTTCCAGTTTTATAATCTACCGAAATTATATGACAGTTTTGAACCGTGGAAGATAATCCCTCCATAACTATTGAATCATTGAATCATGCCTGGTGGGTTGACGTGGGTAGTTTGCTCCACTCACTCAATCGACCGCTGTCACTTGCTATCGTCCAACACGAGTTAGGAATCACCCGTTAAAAGGTTAGACCTGAGACCTCATCAGTCCTTAACTCGCACAAATTTTAACAGATGAACCCGAATATTTATATATTTTCGAAAACAAATTTTTTCAAGGAAAGCAATCGAGTTGAAATATAAAAGTGTTGTGAAATACTGAAATTGATTGTGAATTTTCTAAATAAAATTACTGATGTGATACATATTTATTCTTGTTTCTAGCCGGCTGTTCATTACCCAAAGAGAAAGGAAGTTGCAGAGATTTCAAAGTTAAATGGTTCTTCGATATGGAGTACGGAGGTTGTTCAAGGTTTTGGTATGGTGGTTGTGACGGCAATGGTAATCGTTATAACACGAAAGAAGAATGCGACAGCATTTGTGTGAAACCACAAGGCACAGGTAAATTTTTGTAACCTCTTTAGTTACAATAACAGATAAAATTCTGTTGTTTCTATTATTCAAATGTTCGTCAACCTGAATTACCTAAAGGTAGAACATAGGATGAGTATATTCGGAATCTGTCATTCGAAAAAAACATAATTGCAAGTATAAGTGACTTCGAAAAATTAATTTGTCAGGTAAAAACTTTTGCTCGTTGGCCGTGGTCTGCAAGTTCGTATGCCAGACGTTTCGTCTACTACTGCGATAAACAGTATCAAAAGCAATGGGGCAACGGACCAAATGCTCGGATTGTTTCCACAGCAGTATACGAATTTGACTCAAGCAGATGATTTCAATATAAGTAGATATTTTCTTTCGCAGATTAATTTCTAGCATGTCTTCATAGACCCTATGAAAACTTCCAAAACAGTTGATTACAAAATTTTACACAGTATTATTGCGATTTCAAAATATCTCTTACAAGGACAGGTATTTTCTGGATGTGAGAAAGGACCAGGTCCTCAGAAATTTATTCTACTGCAATAAGTGAAATGTCAATAGTAATATTAATAATAATAACTTATATCCATCGACATAAAGTGGCCCCAAGAGTGGTTCATTACGACCCACAATACTTTCACGATATTGACGAGATAGAGGTGTTGCCCTACGCCCCAGGAGATTAAATACGTTGTTAAGGAGAACTGCCGAATTTATTCATTCATTCCCCACCCTAAGGCTTATACAAGCTAATGAGCCTGATGTACTTCTTCTCGACTATCAGAGCAAGACGATATTTTTCGTGGGAGTTTTCAGCTCCTGGCGAGATGACGCTCGTCTGGAAAGACGCAGAAAGAAAGGGGTAAAATATCGTGATTTTGTCTTTAAACTCCACAGACTCTGTCCAGACAACTCTGTTAAGGTGGTTGTTTTGATTATTGAAGTCCTTGGTGAAATGATGGCCTCTCTATTTTCGAATCTCCAGATCATGCTTGCTTACAGCACTCAGTCAGAAATACCAGCCGAACAAAAGCAAAAGGCTGTCATTCTTGGCTCCCTGCACCTGCTTAAGGAATATGATTTTCGGATCCAATGGTCACTTACCCGACGGATTGGGGAGTGGTCATTGGTTGATAAAGTTAGCGCTCCCTCCCGGGAACAGGACCCGACACTTTGGTAAATAATAATGAGAATAAAAATAGCAATAATATATTTACTTATCCATTCATACACAAGTTACAATTAGCTTGTCTGTATTGTTGAATACCTGAGAGAGTACCTGTGGCGAAAATTCAATTGATCACTATTGTTATCTTTGTAACGGTAGAAGATACAATGTTGAATTAGGCAAAAATGAATGCGATGAAATAATGATGAGAAATCCAAACCTAAGTGAGGATTTCTGAATATCTGAAAAAATTTTAAATGATTGATTTAATTTTCATGTTCTGGTATGTTATTTTAACACCTCAACACGTGTTTCGATCACCAAGTGATCATCTTCAAGAAGAAGATCCAGTTGGATCTTCCTCTTTATCGAAACACGTATCGAGGTATTAAAATAACGGTTTGGTGTTGTGGTGAAAAAACTCCAGTAATATTCATTACTACACCAAAGATTGCAAACAGTGCATTACAATTCTGGTATGTTTATTATACAAAATATTAAAAAAATGTACATAGGTTTTTAATGAAACTCCATAAATACCACAATATGGACTCATTTTATTTTTCATACGACGTTTCGTTCACTTGGGGGCAACCTCATCGATTTTTTTTTTATTCAGACCTGTATTTTTCATGTCAAATGAATATTTGTCTTTCAATCCTGAATTCATCAATGCACAGCAACTTACTTCATATTCGTTTCAACTCGAATGAAATATAAATTCTTTCTGTCATTGTATTTCTTCATTCAAAAAAATAAATTTACAAAATTATAACTTAATTTCGGGTACAATCTCGAGTACAATGGACTGGATAAACATGAAAGGGAGGGATAACTTGATTCACGTGATTATAACACGTTGTCTAATTAACGAGTTACGAGTTACTTGAAGTTCCAGAGTTGAATAATTTCCTCGTTTTTCCAAGCACATTTTGTTTTCATATTTATCACAGGCTCCAATTTCGATTTTTCATTTCATAATAACAAATGAAGTACTAGCCTTGATATTAATTCATTTATTTGTATGCTCTAATTACATGGATGACAGGGATAAACATGAAAAATAAAAGTAACAGTGAACGTAACACTATGACTTTTACAATAGTAGTTTTAATTCAACAAATAAGAAAAATTATTTTAGTAGTAATTATAATCAGTTAACATTAAGATGATTAATTAATAATTTGATTATGATAATTCTAAACATAATTTGAGTTATTGACCAATCCAGATCATTGAGTGTGTTATAATAATTTGCTAGTCGATATATGGTGGTAAGAGGAGCTTTAGTAGTTCTATGTAAAACAGGGATATTAAATGTAACAGAAGAGGCAAAGGCAAATTAAATCGCAGTTAAGAAAGTAACGTTCGTGAATTAGTTTTATTATTGATAGTTCTTAACAAAAACAGCAAAATTTTAGGCACTCCTCGATATTCCAAAGATAGAATTTTGAATTCATGTCTAAGATGGGTAGTTCTAACTAAATTATAATCGGG
>WOGN01009333.1:0-10871 GCA_015342105.1 Leptinotarsa texana | reverse complement strand
AGACGTTTTGAGAAAATTTGGAAAAACTCCTTCTTTATATGAGATATTTATTATGTCAACTAGTACTGATAAAGCATTGTCTGGTAGATTTTCGAAATTATTCAAGGAGATGTCGTCAATTTCTGAAGTGTGTTTATTTTTCATCTTGCTAAAGACTCCTTTCAATTCTGAGAGGTTTGTGTCATATAGAATAAAATTATCTGCTATATTCAGATAATAAAATTGATCCAATATGATAATTGATACTTTGTTGTTATATCGAAGTATTCAGCTGAGAATATTTAAGGAAATAATTTTCACAAATACCACTCCACCTAAAAACTTTTTTAAAGTGTCTGTATTGTTCACCCTAATTTTTTGTAAAATATTTTCTCAATGAAATAAATACATCTACCTAGTCGATATTATATTCCTCCATTCAAGAAAATAATACACAGTTTCATGGAACAATGTTTACTATCCAGCTGTATTCAGTTTTATTGCATAACAGTTTTATGCAGGTTTTTATTGATTAGATGTTCAATATTCATCTCAAAGATTGATTCATATAGATAAACACTTGTTATGTTCACAACCTTCGCATTTCGAATTACATTTCTGTTTTCTCCGAAACTGATTTCATTTGTGTTCGGAAATAGTTTACTTTGAGCAAAGTATGCCGATGAAAACAAACATCAATCAATATAATGCTTTCTTAGTACCTGAGTAACGATAGAGCGATTTCAAGATTGAAAGCTGAATTGAAATGTTCATTCTATACAAAAGAATCCTTTATTACCATATCAGTACCAGTCGAGATTTACTAAACTCATTAGAACTTTAAACCATCAGCTCTCCCAATTCAATCTCATTCAACTGCAGATGAAGAATTCAGAAAAAAGTAATTAAGTTTAATCCACTGCAGTGGTATTGTCAAATGTGCCTTTTGTACCCATGCCTCCTTTTCATGCCGTCGATATCTGTCGATTCGATCATTTTCAACGAATTGACATTTAAAGAATGCTGACCGAACTTTTCACTCCATTCGCTATTATTTCCACGTAGGAAAAGATTTATTCTGAGCTTTTGCCAAATAATGGAGAGGAGTGATTTATTGCAATTTCGCTGAATCGAAATTTCTATTCCAAAAGAAAATGCTGGAAGTAGATTCCAATAACTTTTAACGATACATTCTGAAGTATACTTCCACGTTCAGTTTATTTGGAGTTGAAAAGACTAACCAACTGGAAAGTCTATTGAAATCATATTAGTGGGACGACCGAAACTTCATAACTGGCGCAGAGGTACAATTCACCGTTCAACGAAGTCGGTTTTGGGGGAATTCAATGGTATTTGGGGAATAATAGTTTGGTTTTTCTTCGGAACGTTATATTTTAAATAAGTTGGAACTGAAAATGAAACAGATATTTTGTTGATTTCAACAACATTCACCAAAATTGTTAATGAAGCATCCCTTTCAAAAAATAGAAAAAAACATTTCCATTAAACTTCTGTTGCTGTTTAACATGCTGTTGAAACGAATACAAAAAAAATTGTTTCCACAATCCCAACAGTGAAAATAATGCTCATGGTCATACACACTTTCTTCATTTCCAGAGATATTTTGTATAGATGTATGTTGGGTTGAGTTGAGTCCAAAGTGAGTGGGTCAATTCGACCCTCCACCGCAACCCGCAAAAATTTATTATGGCTTACACCTATTCACAATCGACAAAATAAACACAGCTTCTCAACGAAGCCGATTAGTTTGTATGGTGAATGGTCTCTTTCAGGTCAGACAGTGAGAGTACGGCTCTGACGAACTCTAAACACCTGATTCGGTTCAAAGCGGGGCAAGCTTAAAGTATGTGATCTGCTGTTTCATCATTTTTCAAACAGAGGTGACAGACACTGTTCTCCGACAGTCTCCGACAGTTACAGTGACCTGTAACAAGGCCTGTTTGACAACGTAGTCCAGCAACTATTTGTTACCAAGTTTCGAAGGATGAAAAAACGCATTGCAGTAGGCCAATCCTGAAAGATTCTGCCAGAAGTCCATAATTCTCCCTGTCATCTAGGTGTTCAATCTTTGTTTGGAAAAGCCTAGAGCGATGCCAATGGTCCGATGAAGCTGCTCATAGCATCCTCCATTGCAAGAAAGTCATTATCCTCATTGACTTCCAGGCCAGTATGGCCAGGAATTCAGACCACGGACAATCTGTCAAGTCTTCCTATCAAGGAGAGTCTTTTTTGGCAATTTGATACCAATTTAGACGTTGCTTGGTAGGAGCCAAGAGCTTCCAACGCCGCTTGACTATCCGAGAATATATTTATTGACTTGTGTCTCCCTGCACTTCAGTTTTGAGGAGACACTCTATCCATAAAACGCAGTATACACTTTACAAGTAATTTTGATTGTAATTTGCTGAGTTCAATTCCAAACAGAAAACAATCAAGTATTGGTATTTAGATGTGAATGCTCCATACACGAGTTTGAAGTATTTACACATGTGTTGAATATATATTCTGTTCCTACAACTCCAAAAAAGAAATCCATCATAATCACAAATATTTTAAATTTCAATTTTCTTACCTATAATGATCGATTGATATTGAATATTTATACCAATTCTTGAGTCTTTTTTTATGTGACGATTCACCTTTGATTTGAAACATCAGATTAATAGATTGAATACACAATAGTTGAACCTGTTTTTTATTTTTCAACGGCATCGTTTTTAATTCATAAAGGGTTAAAAGCACGACAGGAGTGAAGGTATGAGTGATCGCATTGTCGAACGTCACACCCATGCTCAATCCCTAAAGAGATGGGATGAAAACAAAGGATGCAGTCTTTCAAGGATCATACTGGGCGACCCTGGTAAGCTGGCTTCAAAGAAATATCTGGCGATGACCAGGAAACATCTACGCTCAATAGTAGGATTTCTGACCGGCCACTGTCAACTAAGAAAACAACTCCATAATATAGAGCTAGTGGACACACCTTTACACCTCTATGCAGGATGTGTGAATAGGAAGATGAAACTGTCAGGCATGTCCTATGCAAGTCTCCGGAGTTATCGTCAATAAGAGAGTGTGTGTTCGGCGAGTCTTGTCCTAGACCTGCCGATATAAAGAAGATATGGTCTAGTGACCTGTCCACCTTCCTGGAAGGGGCAGGATAGCAACAACTCTTCGGGAGGATGTACAATTTGTCACATGTGGCCTGTGATGTGGGCCTACCCTTACCCTCTCTACTCGATATATACAGATCTGACGATTCACTTTTGATTTGAAACATCAGATGGAGAGACTAAATACACAATTGTGAAGCTCTTTTAATTTTTTTTGCGGCATAGTTTTTCATTCATGAAGTTCTCAAATATCTTTCTGATATGGAAGATACTTCCCAAACATGGTGTTGCTTCAGATCAACACATCTGCTCCAGACTCAAGGAAAGGGAAGTAGACCATCGAAATGAGTGTTCTGTATGTTTTTCGGAATACAACTTAAAAAATTTTGCAATATATCTAGGAGCTCGTTCGATTTTATTGATCATCACAACTTGGTTAGAACATATGCCCAATCCGCAAACCGAAAGCGCCAGTACGAGTACATTAAAATAATGATAAGGACACAAACACTATTCAAGAAATACTTCTACTCGTTGGATTCACCAGGAAGCTAGTTATTGTGACTGGAAAATATTTATTCAGTTGTTAATTTGAAAACTTCCCACCATTAATATCTTCCTTTCAGTAAATAATATGAGGAATGGAAAAAGAGTTCAATTTAATAATGGAGGGGAACACTTTCAAAAACTTTTTGTAGCCCTCGTGGTTCAACCCCGAAGGAGGAGTATATCTCACCCTTAGAATCTAAAGTGGGAAGGGGTGCCAAGTGTCAGATCATTTTAATTAGCGTTCAATTATGCTTCCAATGATTACCTGATGTTTTATTTTCTGATGTGTTTTCAAAAAATAGCAATCTTAAGTAACATATGTAATTAGAATTCATCTGTTCTGAGTTGTATTGACTCTGTTCAATAAAAATGATCAGGAGAGTAGGTGACATCGTTCCAATCCTTGAATGACAGGAATGAATGTAATACTCGTGGAGTTTTTTATTTGTTAACTGGTGTCATTTTATAAAATAAAATTCAATTTTCGAGAAATATATTTCAAATTAAAATTTACTTACGCTTATCTTATAGACTGTTAGAAATGTCCTCTTCGAAATGTCGGTACCACCTAATATTCTTACTAGTTCTGATCTAACCGTGCCGTGCAACTTAGTATACGCGTAATAATAATTGCCTCTTTTAGTTCAAAACGCTATTTTTCAGAAATTCTGATCAAAAAATGATAAGTCAGTATACCATTGGAAGCAGAACTGAACGCCAATCAAAATAATGTGCCACTTGATGCCTTCTCAGTTAAAATTCTGAGGTTAACATCTACCCCTTCGAGGGGGTTGAACTACGAGGCTGCACAAAGTCCTTGAAAGTGTCCCACTTGACCTCTTTTTTCGATTTCTCATATTGTTTACTGGAAGGAACATATTAACACTTAGAAGTTTTCAAATTGACACCTTGTATTCTTTTCTTCAAACTGACATGTTAGGTTTTGGAAAACCACAGTGTGGTTGAATTTCAATGGTATCGTTCAATAAAGCTATATATTCGTACATCATCCAAAGCAGAATTACACTATTCAATAGGTCAATATAATATCTTTCAGTTTAAAATAATTCGTCGATTCCAAAACCTACAAACCTATCTATAATAGTAGATTGATAAATGATTATATGAATTATTATATTATCCATGTAACATAATGAATTCAATGCAACCCAAATGCATTTTTGAAACCCTTCAGTTCCCAAACGATGAGATGACCAACATTTACTGCATATTACTATTGAGCACTATACTTATGTGAGGAAACTATTGAAAGGCATTTGAATGATTCAAAGTCTTCCCAGAGCATATCATCGCAGTCAATTCATATGTTAAAAAGTTGAAGAAACTTTTCAATTCTCAAAGTAACTTGAGAGTTTATGAGAGTTTATCACTGTAAAAATAGCACTAATCGCATTCGTGTCTGTTGTGTTATAGATCCTTTCAATGAGTAGACTCAAATATTGTAATATTCTCAACTCCAAAAGTTACTCAAAGAAAACAGGAAATAACGTTCATTTTGAAGAAATTATCTCGTAAATTCGAAATAAAATCCTAGCTGAACTTTAGCGCATTCGAAAATTTCTCCATTCTAATGGGACCCCGAATGATCTCCATAATAATTTCACAATTCAACAAACAAAAAATATTGTATTACCAGATTTTACAATGCATTTTATATTCCATACATCTTATGTACGTGGGATTTGATATTCAATTATATTCATGACAACACATCAATTTTAACATCTTGAAGATGATCCAATAAAAGATGCAAACGTCGTAATTAGTGAAATTTGATTTCTGCTTTCTAACCTCTACTTGTCAAAAGGGACAATATATTCATAACAAGTAAACGTCCACAAACACTTTTCAAAAAAACTTTAATACCTATTGGGTTGACCAGAAAATTTAAAGTTGTCACTTAATGACAATCATTTGTTTTTATCTGGCTTTAATCTTCAAGATATCACATTTTGGAGCACAGTGAAGTTCAATCTAAAAATATAATGAATTTATGAGTTCTCAAGAAAGAAGGAAAACAATGTTTTGAAAGCTACGCTTTATTTTCGGGGTGACCTATAATAATAATGCGCAATAGAACAACAGATGATTAGGTAGCTTGAATGTACATAAATTTTTCAAAAGAAATTTACAGAAATGTATCATATGATCAATAAAATCGAAATTCCATCATCTAAAAGTGTATATTTTGAGTTTATCAAAAATAGTCGAAATGTTAATAAATTTGGCAATAATATGCACCTATACCTAAGCAAATTTGGCCGACCTTTGGTAATGTTGAACCTAATACTAGTTTATGAAGGCTGACCGTTGAAACACAATGAATTTTCGTTCGATTCAACCACTGCCCAGTTCAATTAAAAGTTAAAAACTTTTCTCGAAGTAAGTAAGACTCCACACAATCTAACCCTTCAAATTAGGTACCTATATTCTCAAATAGAAAGTATCAAACTCAGCATAGCTGTTTACTTTCGTGACTGGTATGTTACGGACCCTCCCTCTATGATTACTCACACATCATAATAATTCCAACTCCAAAAGTTTTTTCAAGACAACACATTTTCGGAAAATAATATTCATAGCGATTTTCGTAAATTCAAAACAAAAGTCCTACCTTAACTTCAGCAAAATCGGAAATTCTTCCGTCCATATGGGACCACCGACCGATTTTCAAAATAATTTCTCGGGTGCAGAGAATCCCGCGGCTGACCGATATGAGCTTTTCGCAGCAAAGCCTGAGAGACACTGACGATGTCGACTCAGTTTACGCTACCCTTCATCCACGCTGCTTAGCAACAGAACCACGCCTACCTCGAAGATCTCTGGATTCCCACTTTGACAGATATTGGTGATGTTGTATGCTGACGAGAATCAGTCCCGGATGATAATTGAAAATTTATTGGCCGGGTCGGGAATAATTTGCGGGAGAAATTATCGCGCGTGAGAAGAATTAACAGAGAAATTATAGTGTTTGGAGCTCAGCTGGGTTTATGGTAGGAATTTAGAAATATTAATCCGCAGTAAGACGAAATTATTTCTATGTTGTTATTCAACCAGTTGCTTACTGGACGATCCAATGAAAACACTTTTTCCACACCAGAACTAAAACGCTTTTCGTTAAACAGGTTAGCATCTTCAAGATATGACACAAACTAATTCCTCACAAATAAGTTTGAGCCATAAAGGAAGATTATTGATTGAGTTTCAATTGCTCAGCAGGAAAAAGTAATTCCTGCCAGCTTTAGTAGATGACCTTGATTTCTGGAGAATAACACGGCGGAAAGAGTAGTATGTGAGTTCTTTCAAAGAAGGCTGCATGGTGCTTACAGTTGCTGGTGATCTCCTTCACCTCCACCAAATATATGGATGATTCAGTATCAGTTTTCCTTCAATGTGAGGTTTCATTTGTAACGGAGATGATATATATATCTACAACTCACCTAGAACTCACCCGAAATGCTTACTTGGAAAATGTTTTGCAGTCAGACTGCCCTAGGTATATGTCTGAGGAGTTTTGATAAATTTCAGGGGTCAGGTTCTGAAAAATTCCATTGGATATACATGATGATTGTCAGGCCAAAGATCACGTATGAAGCAGTTGCCTGGTTTTACTCAACAGTAAACGACTCAAGCTTGCCCGCTATTTTTGCTGCCATCATCAGGTTATCGTCAGCCACAATGGAGAACTTCCTTGATCTACCTTCTCTAGGTAATTTACCGGACAAAGAAACTGCAAAGAGAATTCTGTATACGGCAAATTGCACAAAATAGGTTTGCTGACACTGAAAGTCACAAGCAACTACCAATTGCCATATACTGTCTTATAGATAGATACATAAATAGATATATTTATTTGACTGTTTCACAATAAGTTTACAACATATCATATATCAAAAATGGTCATAGAGAGACGTGGTATATATAAATAAATAAAAAACTGTTTGTTACGTCTAGTTTTCAAAGGACAGCACAATATAGTATAACGTACACATTAAAAATATATTGTAAAGTAACATACTTCACAAATATGAATATATCAGTGAAGGATTATTGTTCAATATATTAATCAATAGATTATTAACTATTTGAAAATTCATTAATACTAGGAAAACAGTGATCTGAAAGTGATCTAATATCCCTTTTGAATTCATAATGTTTCAGTGATCGCATCTCTGAAGTCAACTTGTTGTAAAGTTTGAAATTTATGGAGTTCGTTTTGGATTTTGTTAATCCTGCTATTTGGTTAGCAGATCTAGTATCATGTTTGTGAATATCAGAGGTGTGAGAATAGTTTCTTTCATTTTCGTATATTTCACAGACAGTTTGTGAAATGTAAATACATGGAAGCGTCATTATTCTCAGTTTGATAAATAAATCACGACAGTGCTTTCTAGGGCCTACTCCATAATATTGTGCCATAACTAATTCGGTAGTGAAATGAACCAAAATATGTATTTCTCAAAATTTCTGAATTGACAATACATCGTAGTCTTCTTAGAAGAAACAAGAAGCTGGATTGACCTTTGTTCAAACTTTCTGTATGCATGCACCAATTAAGAGAGTCATCGATTGTAATACCAAGAAATTTACGATGTGTACCTGTTGTATAGTTGTTGTTTGTAGAGATGATTGATTATTGTGTCTTCTGATCATTTAATTGCATGAAGTTAGCAAAAAACAAATTTTTTGTATTGTGAATGAATCAATCTGCCATATGTAAAAGTGTACATAGATTTGTAGAGGTGTTGATAAAACAAGTATAGTCGGCAAAGAGAATAGTAGAAGTATTATTAGTAGTATGTAGACAGATGTCGTTTATATATATGATAAACAATAACGATCCAAGTACCGAGCCTTTGGGAACTCCATATTTGGTGGTTCGAAAATCAGAAATATTTGCACCTATTTTTACTAGTTGTTGTCTGTTATTTAGATAGGATGATAATAGTTTGAGAGGTCAGCAGGTCATGTGATACACAGTCGAACGCCTTCAACAAATCGCACATAGTGATAATTGCATGTTGCTTGACCTCAAGACCTTCGACAATATATCCAATGATCTTCAGTAAAACCCTTATTGTTGATTTGCTCTTTCGGAAACTATATTGGGTGTTTGATATAAACTTATTTTTTTCGAAATAATCTGTCAGCCCATCTTTCAATAATACCTGCACTATTTTTGAAAAAATATTTATGATTGAAATTGGGAGAAATTTGCTTAAAATATTTGGATCATCTTTTTTAAAAATCGGTAAGACTCTAGATATTTTAAATGTCAGGAAAAACTCCTGAGGTGAAGCACTGATTGATTAGGAGTGTTAAGGGTTCAAGAAGTAGTTCCGATGTCTCCTCAACAAGCAATGCGTTCAATTCAAAGGCATCTACTGAACTAGAATTTTTCAGCTGTTTGATAGACTACTTCAGTTGTTGTGGTTGGGGATATCACTTTTTTCTGTATGAGACTTCAAGACGCCTCAAATCAAACAGAAAGGTCAGAATCGCCGAAAAAAGGAAATATTAAGAGCAGAAAGCTGTTGGTTCATAGATCAATCAATAACACCACCAGGTTCTGATGGAGGTGTATATAGTGGTGGATCCATGATCGAGATATCAGCCTAACTAACAACCTATATCATTTTGTGGGTCAGTTTCCAAGGCATATGAGTTCTCTGGACTACATAATCCCAGTTTTGAAATGAGATTCTTAAAACAATTTATTGAAGTCTTTCAGGTTGAAGTGAAAAAGCAGTTTGGAACGATGCATTCATGTTCAATTTTTAAAAAATAAGAACCAAAACAACTTCAATGGAAGAACTTTGATCTTTGTCCTTTTGAAAAGTCAGCGTTCATTGGACACTCTAGCAATATGTGTGCGACTGAGAGTGCACCTCAAGTATATTACAAATTGGCCAGTTATAAAGTATTCATGTGCAACCGAAACGATGTCTAATGATGGCTAATTAATGAGTGTGCTTGTAATTTTGGTGTGATCGTATCGTTGGCATTTCATTTTGGACTTTCCCAAAGGCACAATTGAATACATGATAACGAATATTATTGTTAATGATCAAAATTGCCTAGAGGATAAGTCGATATTTCTACAAGTAGTTCAGCAGTATTCAGATGGCCTCGACGATCACCAAACCTGTCTCCTCTAGATTCTTGATTTAAAAATCTCTATATATCGCCTGATATAGTGATATCATTTATGTGTTAACTAAGGTTCATCACTTCATCTAACTAATGCTGTAATAAAAAAATTTTATGAGTCCTTGAAATACTCAAAAATAGTAATTTCCATAACATGAAAGCTTTATAAACGTTTTCTTTCCCGATCTACTTACTCCTGCAATAATGGAACTCAAAATACGATAGCCCGGAGTAATAAAATTATTCCTCGATATAGCGGTCTTCCATTTTTATTGGAATGCCTCTGCCTGTGTAGAGATAGGGACGATAACCGCTTAGAATTTTAAGTACGGCAGAATAAAGGAGCTGACTTGCCATTCGGTTCAATCAAAGGCACATTTTCCTAGTGGGTACTTAACATAAATTTAATCAATAACGCCCTCGTTATATCTCGTGGCGTCTTGAGAGAGAATGAGAGAGAGAGAAAATATAGCCCAGATCGGTTTCAACAAGCAATTATGATGATCAGAATTAGATTCATGCCTTATAGATAACAAGTTGAATAATTGTGAGGAATCCTGTTCCTATCAATGTATCCCTATTGATTTTGATTGAAATCGTCGAAAATGGTATTGATTTGAAGTGATTTAGCTGCACCTCTCAGATGAAGGTGAACATCTGTTCTAATAGTCCCATCAAATATTACCGTTGAGGTAATGATTGTTTCAATTTCCATTAAATATCGCAAACTTCGCCGCATATCTCGTGATGATTTGTCTACAATAGCAAGTTGGAAGTACTGCGAAATAAAGTAATCAAGAAGATATTCGATCTTTCTCTTCGTTATTCTAACCGTTTTTTTCAACCGAATATTTGATGTGGAATCTACATACGTATATAATAAATTTATTTTTTTCACTACTAACCTGAGAAATTGCTATTATTTACTCCATTCCCCTAAAGAGAATTAATATTTCTCACCCTTGGTAAATAATGATAATAAAAAAACACCTAGGTAAATAATGAGAACAATTCTATAATTTTAAAAATATTCGTAGA
>WOGN01009332.1:0-10871 GCA_015342105.1 Leptinotarsa texana | reverse complement strand
GGAATTTTCGCGTCTGATCTGACCGCTTTCTCGGCCGTTGCCACGAGCCCGGCACGTGCAGCACTGTCAGGGCCGGCTTCTGATTTATTACAGTATTGACACTTATTTAATGGCGTAAATGCGAGCGAAGCCGCGGGTAAAAGCTAGTATATGATAAAACGTTCAATATCAAAATTATATTTTTGTCATATTTTCTTTATTTGTATAATTATTAAAAATCTGTTCATTTTGTCTCGACAACTTTATTGGACTAAAAAATAAGACCTGAAATTTTCATAGAGGGTGTCGTTCGACATGGGGCACTTTCAATTTCGAATTTTTAATCATAGCAGTTTTTCAATCGTAAATTTAAAGTTTTTTAAGTGAGTCCGAAAATTCAGGGAGTTGAATCATTATCGAATAAATTATTTTTATTACAGTATTGATAAGCACTCCAATGAATGTAATTCATATTGTCTTTATGTACCACAGCTGATTTTCAAAAATTTCAGCAAACTTCATATATTAAATGTGTTATATTACAATGAGCATAAGTAATATCTTAGTTTTCAGTGAATTTCATAGATGATGTCTTCGTTGTTCAGCCTAGCACCCTTTATGAGACTCAACCACTGAAAAATATGACCAAATATAAACCGTGTACGAGAAAAATAAGCTGATGTTTCCTTCTGTAAACGAATTTTCAATTGTCCTCATTTGGAACTTGCACGATGTTCCTGGGATACAATGAATGTTATTCGAAAAATTAACTTAATACAAGATAACAGGAAAAATTTATTTATCGGATGATTCTACAACGTCACATGGCTAATGGACTGCGAATAGCCATGGTGCTTCCTACTAGGAAAGTTATTACCATTGTCTATCCAGAACACGACACGAAGTTCTATTCACCAGGGTATACGTCGTATCGAAACTCAATCCATCATTCAACTCGAACTATATAAAACTGTCAAAATCATTGGAGTTTTATCCCAACACCATACCGTTATTTTAACACATCGACAGGTGTTTCGATCACCAAGTGATCATCTTCACGATTAAACTTCCAAAGGTTCCAAACAGTGAATCACAAGTGAATAGAGCTGTGTTTTTTTTCATAGTAGAATCTCTGGCATAAAATTGATCTATTGAAAACACTTCGCCAGCACCAAAACAAAATTATGGTCTCTCGAAGAGTGTTTCGCCAACCAAGTTAGTGTCCTCAGGAGATCATTATGACAGTCATAATATGGCGATATGTTCTTCTTTGTTTTTACGCAACCAAAACGATCCTTTTTTGGTTTGGATCGTCACGTGTGATAAAAATGGATCCTCCACGACAACAGGACAGTGGTTGGACACCGACCATGGTTACTTTATAGTGGTCAGTGGCTGGTGCGATTCATTATAACTTTCTGCTACCGGATCGAACCATCACAGTCCTATTTAGAGAAAATAGACAAAATTTATCGAAAATTTCACCAAATCACCGTCCGAAAACTAAACGAATTAATCGTCGTTCTGCCTCACCCACCATACTTCCCAGACCTCTCGCCAACCGACTAGCATTTTTTCAAGAACTCCGATAATTACCGGTAGAACCTTCGCCAATCAAGACCAGGCAGAAACAGCCTGCATCGACTTCATCGAATCCCAAACAAGCGAGTTTTTATGCTGACGGAATCAATCGACTTGCGTTAGGTTACCAAAAGTGCACTGATACGATCAAATTGAATGACTATTCACTGAGATATTGCAGTTTAAAGTATACTCATCCAAACGGATAAAACTCTTGAAACAACTTAATAGTTTTTTCCTGAGTACCTCAATAATCAATAAAATGATTGATGTAGCCCTCACTACGTGGTAGGAGATCATCATGAAAAATGACACTTGTTTTTCACCTCTTTTATTTGTAACTATCGTTACTGCAGTTTCGTCCTGTATATACATTTTCAAACTAATAGAATAAAAATGAAAATAAATAAATTGATGGATGTAGCCGTTACTACGTAGAAGGAAATTATAATGAAGAAAAGAGAATTGAAACTTTCTATGTTTTTATCACTTTTATAAAAATGGTAAAAAACATAGAAAGTTTCAATTCTCTTTCCTTCATTCTGAAAATAAATAATAATGTTAGCCCTTATATAAGTAAACACCACTGTAGGTGATAAGAGAGGTACTTAACTCAGTTGGTTATCGGAAAAACAGATTTTAGCAGATTTTGAATTTTATTTTAATGTGACAATGTGGGTATGCTGATTTGAAAACCGGTGAGTAAACGAGATCGATTTGATCATTTAGCAATGCTTATGCTTTTTAATTTCCAAAGTTTCCAAAAAATGAGTTTGCAACCTTTGCTTGCTTAGTGCAAAATTTCCGTTCCGTTTAGATTCGGGAACTTGTGATTGAATTCCAAGGTATGATTTGAAAACGTCGAATCATTTTTATCTAGTCTGAGGGACGTTTCATGTTCAGCATACCGTCACTATTACACTCCGGACACTTAAGCTTATAAACTCCAGATTTCTCCATCTTGTCCACTTTATTTTTGGCTTTAAAAAGGAAATTAGATAACTTCGCATGTGGCCCAAATGCCACTTCCACATTGTTT
Organism: Leptinotarsa texana; assembly: GCA_015342105.1. Classification (NCBI taxonomy): domain Eukaryota; kingdom Metazoa; phylum Arthropoda; class Insecta; order Coleoptera; family Chrysomelidae; genus Leptinotarsa; species Leptinotarsa texana. The sequence continues at coordinate 8,272 of WOGN01009332.1, read as the reverse complement.
TTTCTGAAAAACTCCGCAATTGTCTCTGTTCTTTTAACAACATTTGTTAGGATTACAAATTTCTTGATTTCTGATTGTTTGACCTGGGGATATATTAATCTGTACGTGAATTTGAGGCTGTGTTTTCTGACTAACTTCTGGTTTGCATTTACGTTGAAACTAACCATTATTACGTCCTATCTGTATAATTGTTTTGATTTCCTAACTAAGCAACGAGAAAGCTCTGTGCAACATTGAATTGTAGGCTGCTAATTTATGACTGTTGGGATGGAAAAATCACTTGGGATTGTAATAACACAGATTAATTTCTTAGACCTGACTATTACACATCATCAGAATAAATTTGAGTTCAATGTATTCATAAAACCGAGCTATACAGATATTACAATCTCAAGTGATTCTTTCCATCCCGACAGTCATAAGTTAGCAGCCTACAATTCAATGTTGCCTTTATCTGCCAACAATCTAAATAGGGAAATTAAAACAATTTTCCAAATAGGACATAATAACGGTTTCAACAGAGACACAATCCAGAAGTTAGTCAGGAAACAAAGCATGAAATCCACGTACAGATTAATATACCCCTAGATTAAACAATCAGAAATCAAGAAGTTTCTAACTCTAACATATTTTGGTAAACGAGCAGACAAAATTGCGTGTTCTTTCAGAAAAAACGATATGGAAGTGGCATTAGACCACATTCCAGGTTATCTAATTTTCTTTTTGATGTCAAAGATAAACTGGACAAGATGGAGAAATCTGGAATTTATAAACTTAAGTGTCAGGAGTAAACTAATGTTTTAGGACAATGTGGGCGAAATTTCTCAAGATGGTATGATGAACATGAAAGGCCCTTCAGACTAGGTAAAAATGATTCGACGTTTTCAAACCATTCCTTGAATGGTTTGAATGCAATCACAAGTTCCCGAATTTACATGTTACTTGTAGTGAGCTATTATAGTCCGCTTGGTAAAAATTCAATGATCATATTTTGATGATCCAATAAAAATTGCAATGAGAAAGTGTAAACAGATTTTCAATATCTCCAATAAAGAAGATACAATAAAAAATATGAAGAAATTTTCGGTTGTCTCCGTATATCCCTGTAAAGAAAAAAGCTTGTAACCAAAAATAGACAAATTTGTCACGATTCAACCGATTCTTTATCTCTTACCATTTACGAGATCCCATGCATACCCTCGAATTTGAATAGCCATGTATATTAATGAAGTAGAAAGACAACAGTTATTACAAAAAAAGTCTTTGAAAAGTTAGTTCCATAAAAAATCTTTTCAATAAAATTAAATCATAAGTACCTTCACAGACTTTGTTTTTTTGGAGATATTTACCTTTTTAAGTTTTTTCGCCCGTCAAGACTCACCTTCAAAATACTCAATGCCAAAAAACCGAACAAAAAACATTGCGATTTACAGGTCGTACATAATTCAACGTCGAGTTTGACAATGAAAGAACACAACGTTATTAACGGTATGAATTTTCAAGACATTCTAAAAAATATGTCAAGACAATAGAAATAATATAAAAATGAAAGTGAAAAATTGGTAAATACTTTTCCAGTTGTTGTTCCTGCATTTTTTTAGTTCTTGTAGATTTTTTAATTAAAATATCCCTTTCAGTACTAGTCTGAAACTTTGAACAACCTTCTGGTGAATTCACATATGTAACTAGTAATTTAACATTTTTGTTTAGTAGAGGTGCCGTAAAATTTTGTTCTTCTTCTTTAATGACATTATTTTTAAGATTTATTACCTTTCTATAATTGCCATATAAAACGGTAATATATCTATAATCGAATTATTCTGGGATTATAAATTTGAAAAAAATACACATAAGTAAATGCACGTATACAGAACCTTTTACGTATCTATCAAAGCAGATAGATTTTAACAATCGTATGCGAAATTGGGGAAATTGGGGTGACCCCAATATAAAAATATTTGAAATTCCATTCAGCATAATTGTCAACAGACAGTTACTAGGTCGGGCAAATGAAGCACTAAACATAGTGTAAATTTCTTCCATTAATTATTTCACGGAAAAATTATGGACAATAAAAGAGTATCCTATTAACATTTGAAAATTCAAGGTAATTATTATTATTGAAAAAAAGTATACTAAAAAATTAAATTCATACTCTCATTGCCAGAACAGAATAATACTGTTTAACGTCTTGGTGAGAATCAGTATGATATGAATGAAAAAATTGCACATAGAGGGCAAAAAACCATTACACCCCTAAAATCAATACCCTCACAATTCAATCTGATTTTGAAGTACACTCTACTAACCTTTCGAGTTCTCTTAAATGATCACTAACCAATAATTCATATGAATGCAGCTTGAACAATCCAATTGTCGTTTTTTCACAATATAAACTCACTAACAAGCAAAACTGTTAAAAGAATTTGACATTTCGGTCGAACCTGTGAGTTCGGAATGCATGGAATGTCAAATATTTACATTGGCCACCTACCGCAAAACTTGTGAATATAAAAGTCAGGTTCACAATATCCTAACAATGACTTTGTGGATAGCGTTTTTACGAGGACAAAGTAAGACATGTTATGTTATACTTCACAAAAATGTTGTCATAAAATTGAATCTCCAATGTGGTGAGGAGATTCTTTCATAAATACACTCAGTTTCATCACTTGCACCAACATCTAGTGTGATTCAGGTTTTTCAGTCGGTGGCAAAATCATTGATGCTGCAGGCAGTAGAGAATGAGAAGGTAGTTTTGAAAATTTCAGAACGAGAATGTGACCATTGACAGAAATGCGATATCAAAACTTTGATCCGTTAAATTTCCTACTTGGTTTATTTAGTCGAAGAAATGTCTACTGTGCCGGATCCCTGAATTTTAAATAGGTAAATTCATAACGCGTGAAAATCATTGAATAACTACAGAAATACAAATAAACCAAGGGAAACAACTGTTACGAATATTTCACAGATTGCCCTATATGTTGATAGACTTTCATATGATTGCAAACATTATGCTGATGCTATATTCACGGAACTGATCTTTCCTAAATGAACACAAGTAGGAAATTCCTTAGTTTGTAAAGCGAAATAATGGGATGAAAATTCAAGACTTGTAACGAACGAGGTGTTCTAAAACTAACCTACTCCAAATAGCAACGAACTTCACAAACTATAAAATTATCTGATACTATTAAGTTATAATCGTGAATTATTTTGCCAAAAAACTAAGTAGATGTTATGGATTAAGAATTTTGAACAAAATTACAAATACTTCTATCGCGAAAACCTTTTAATATGCCTATTACTTCTATTCCAGAGCTTGATATGGGATATGCTATATTGCTATTTTTATTATTCAGAAAAAAAATGGCTCACAATAAATCATGTGTCACTTAATTCCTCACTATACCTGCATTTCATATTTATGAATGCAATAAAATTTCTTTTGAAAAATGGACATTACTTTGATATGTACAAAATTAATTATTATACATTCAACACCAAATACCTACACTGAAAATTTCAATATACCAAATCATCATTTCTCCTCACTAGAGACAGAAAATATATATTCGTGTATAAAACTTTATATTCATTTATCACCAAATATCAAATCTAAGCAACATTCTCGAACATAAAAAACCTTTGAATAAATTGATGGATGTAGCCCTTACTACGTGGTAGTAGGTGAAGAAAAGAGAAATGAAACTTTCTATGTTTTTACCACTTTTATTTGTAACTAACGTTACTGCAGTTTCATACTATACGGACATTTTAAAAGTTATACAATAAACTCTTGTATATACGGGCATTTTAAAACTTATACAATAAACTCTTGTATATTGCATAAGTTTGAAAATGTCTGTATAGGACGAAACTGCAGTAACGTTAGTTACAAATAAAAGTGGTAAAAAACATTTGAAATTATTGATTCATCTGGAATCATACTCTGTCGAAGAATATTTTCAAAAATCTTTGAATCAAAAACCCACCTGACAACTATTGTTTACTGATTGGCTGTTACATTATTGTGTGTGCTACCTATATGAAATAAATTATTGTTATTACCTAAGTATAATCACCAGGTCTCCGATATACAAAAAATAATTGATATTTGTTCATATAAACGTCCTCTATTTGATTTGGTTTTATTGATGAATTTGATTTACCTTTCCCTTGGTGTAGCTTCGTTGAAATCATTATTGCTGATGTCCTAGTTTGAGCATGTTCCCAAAACACACTTGCCCTGTTGAGTTGCAGAGTTGATTGATTCGAATTGTTCGAAAGTTTAGATTTCCATATTTGTCAAAAAGCAAGATATGAATAATTGTAGAATATAATATATTTATTTATCGAAATAGGTAATCCTAATACACAATATTATATAAAACATATTACTAACATAGAAATTGAAAAATATAAAATAAAAAATCTTAAAATGTAGATATACTTCAAAATTGAAAATAAAAATGTTTAGTTTGACAAATAACCACATAGGTATGCTATTAATAATACATTGCAATATAGGTGCAGCTCCAATACAATGATAAAAAGCAGAAAAAAACATATGAATACTTTATTTATTGATATTATCTTACCCAAGTATTATTTATTCTATCTAGCATTATGGATGGATTTCAATAACTGTTTTTTAAAAATTCTTAATGATGGAATAAATTTAATTTAATTTGGTAATTTATTGTATGCATCAAACCCTTTGAAAAATAAAGAATTCATGGCACTTCTCCTATTTGTTTTGCATAAATGCAAATTGGTATGATATCTTGTGGCATATTTGTATACTTCTGAATTTAACCTAACAAATTCAGAAAAATATGAAGGTGATAAATTATTCAGAATTTTATATATAAATGTCATAGTTGTGTAATACAACCATACAGAAACTGGTAGCCACCGCAAAGTTTGTAACTTAATTCCGATTTCAGTGAATCTATTCACTTTTAGAACAATTCGCATACCGCGATTTTGAAGTTTTTGTAATTGAGATGTTTGATTTAGATTAAACAAAAAAATAATAGAAGCACAGTAATCAAAATGTGGTTGGATAATCGCATTGTACACAGTAACTTGAGACAGAGTGGATAAATTACCAGAAATTCTTGCAAACAAATATAGTTTTATAGATATTTGTTTACATATATAATCGAGATGATTGCCAAAAAGTAATGAATTATCTAACTGGAATCTATCTAACTGGAAATTTGATACATGACACAATTTAAATGTTTTCATTATCGACTTGTAGATTTATTTCATTTAAATCAAGGTTGCTCCATTTATATTTTGTTGTAATAATCTTTCCTTTAGTTTTCCTTCTATTCAGTTTCAATTTATTTGCCATGAGGTACTCATTTACATCCTTTAATGTGGTATTCATTTTATCAATAGCTTTATCTAAGCTTGTATCATAGCATGCCAATAGTGTATCATCTGCAAATAAATTTATAAAATCAACATTTATAAACAAGTTTATCTCATTTAAGTATAAGATAAAAAGCAGAGGTCCTTAAACGCTACCCTGAGGCACACCTATATGTATATCCAATCCCTGAGATATTATCTTGAACTCTGACTTTTTGCTTTCTATGGGATAAATAGTCAGATAACCATTGGTAAACATCCCCATCAGTGCCATAACCTCTTAATTTTATTAGAAGAATATTAAAGATTATTTAAGAGAGAAAAAGGAGAGAAAAAAGGAAAAACCAATCATGATATTTTAAATTTTATTTAAGACGCATTTAGCGAAACTATTCTTCAATGTCTTTTATATAAAAGTACAGTTGAGAAAACAATTACAATACAATATCTCTTCTAGAACAACAGCTACTTTATTCAATATATTAATTACTGACTTTTATAATGACCAGTGAATAACTTCTTGTTGGTCGTTTAAAAATTTTTTGAATGCTTACATTCAAAGTGTGTTTCCTCCACCAACTTCTTGACAACACGCTAGCCTGAAATTAACTTCATTTTAGGCGTTTTCGAAAATCTGTAAAGTGATGGCCCTTTGCAGAAACAAGAAATTTACAGTTTCAGTTACATGGTTGTTCTGTAGATAATGAAGGCATCGTGAGCAATTGGTTAAATCAAAATTCACTTATCGCTGGCTATGATGGGGTACTAGATTATTTGGATGACCACCTAGATCGCCTGACACAACTCTACTCGATTTTTTCATAAAGGGCTATCCTTAACAAATTGTTCACGGATCCTCCATTCTTTTGCGCATGTTCTAATACTTTGAAATTCATTACAAAAGTCGAAACAAAATTCATTTTATCTTTCTGATATAATCAAAATTTGAAATTCTTTTCGATTCAATGTTGTTACCAACTTTAATCAAAACTGAATTTGTCTTTAAGTTGGCTTGCCATGGAATATTAACTTCCTGACAATTACCTGTAGATACTATTCATTCGAAATGAGTAAGTGAAATATTGAATATTGAATTGGAAAATATATTTAGTGATTTTTGGGAAAGATAGTTTTGGCTTTCTACTACTCCATCTTGATACAAAAACTTTCTTTACCAAAAATTAATCACTCTTTAAAATATAACCCTTTCAATTCATATTTAGTGAATCTAATATATAATAAATATAGTTTAAAAAAACTAAAAATAGGCTTTTAAAGAACATCGAAAAAAATTTAAAAATATTTTTTAAATATTTTTAAAAAAATATTTTTAACTTTTCAGTTCGATTTTCTTTGAAAGCGTGTTTTTTTTAGTTTTTTTAAACTATATTTATTTTTAACTTATTAGTTCGATGTTCTTCAAAAGCGTATTTTTCAGTTTTTTCAAACTATATTAATTTTTTACTTTTAAGTTTCATAAGCTATAAAAGCGTGTTTTTTAGTTTCTTAAACTATATTTATTATTTTGATTTTCTTTTGTACAACCTATCGAGGAGGTTACGTACAGCGCCATCTGCCCGCAAATAGATCAAGAAATATCAAGTAGGTTACCTACAGCGCCATCTGCCCGCGAATAGATCAAGAAATATCAAGTAGTTACATACAGCGCCATCTGTCCGCTAATAGATCAAGCAATAAGGCCGATAATTCTGTCAATACAGATTCCGAGCTTGAGAGTACAAACAAACATGTATGCATGTAAAAATAGATGCTTGTTGGTTGGCTGGTTGGTTGGTAAGTGATAAACTTCTACATCGCTCAACCGATCGTGATGAAACTTGAAATGTCTAAGTAATTTTTCATACAGAAGGTTTTTAGGCTATCAATTTTTCAGTAACTCGCCACTAGATGGCGCTGCAGATTTTTTTTAAAATCACTGTTCTATAAAGCTGCGTTAATTCTGATTCTGTCAAATCATTGGAACAGCAGCGATACAGCAACATAGTACTAGTCCTGTATAAACAAATCATTTCGTACGAAAAAATGGGGAAAACATTACTGATAAATATAAATATTTTTTCAGCCTAGTCGAAAGAGGGAGGAGGCACGTGCACTCCAAAATTTGAGAAGAAGACTTCAGTCTGTGAGGGTTTTACAAGCTAACAGAGCTGAACCCATCGAGGCTTCTTGTGCCAATAATAATATTAGTCCCGAAGAACTTTGCAATAGGCCTTATTTGCTCCAAAAGGTAAGACTAATTCAATTTCAGCAAATTAGAGTTTACGTTCATAACGCGTATTGTGGGAAAGTAACTCTATCAACTGACGAACTTCGTGTAAGTCTCAAATTAGAAGAAAATTAAAAAAAGAAAAAAATTTTTCTTCCGTACTGATTTTGTTTTTCGTTTTTTCAAACGGTGGGAATCAGAGCCCTAAATCAAAGTATTCGTTACCTACCAACTTGTCCGAAAGGCTTTCCATCTCCATTGGAAAGCTCAAGAAGAAATTTCTGGAATCCCATGATGTGTATACCTACATGTATACGGGATAGGTTAGAGAGATTCAAATCGTAATAATTAAAAACTTCGGGTAAATTCTACGGGATTAGAAAATAATTGAAAGATAACAACAGATAACAAAAATTTTAAATAATTATAACCGCACCAATTTCGAATTTCAACACTAAAATTGCGATCAGTTCCTGAACATTGATCATACAATCATAAAATTTTATCAAAAAAACTTCATAAATATGGAATGTAGAGGTGTAACGAACACTTGGTTCGAATCATACCTTTCAGGTCTGGTGTACCACAGGGTTCTGTGTTAGGCTCTATTCTGTTTCTGCTATATATGAATGACATATCTATGATTAACATATCTGG
>WOGN01009331.1:0-10872 GCA_015342105.1 Leptinotarsa texana | reverse complement strand
AATTGAAATAATTCACCTTGTATCTTGTATGGTAATCACGAATTACAAGTTAGTTGAAGGGTCGGAAAAAATTAAGATATAAACGTCAGTCAATAAATTGATGGATGTAGTCGTTACTACGTGGTAAGAAATCATAGTGAAGAAAAGAGAATTGACACTTCTATGTTTTCTACCACTTTTCTTTGTAACTAACTTTTCTGCAGTTTCGTCCCATAAAGACATTTTCAAACTCATATATTAGTTTAGTTAAACATACATTAATTATAAAGACATTTACAAACTTATAAATTAGTTTAATTAAACATACATTAAGCTGATGTATAAGTTTAAAAATGTCCTTAAACCAATGTATAAGTTTGAATATGTCCTTATGAGACGAAACTGCAGTAACGTTAGTAACAAATAAAAGTGGTAAAAAACATAGAAAGTGTCAAACGTCAATCACTAATTTGTTCATTCTTCTCATTTTGCCACAAGTTTAATATAATCAACATGCCGTAGAAAAGAAGCCCACATAAAGCATTCTTTATTTTTTTCAATAACACTTCAATTAACATTCTCGAGACCATTTGCGTTTGTTAAAATCACGTTCAGGTAAAACTAGTTTTTATTGTTAGATCTTATGCGTTCACTAAATGATTTTTGACAATGGTATTTACACTTCAACCAACTGAAATTATTTTTATTTATGGGAATGTGGATGATGCATGAGAAAAATGGCAACAGTAATTCAAATTATAACTATGTCTTGGAATTAGTTGACGAGTTGAGTGAAACTATTTCCTTTGCTAAAAAAATAATAATTGCTGTATTTTGAATGATGCAACGCGAGATGAAGTTTCGGACACATTTATTGCAGAATCCTCCACACAATTTTGCTATGTTGGACACCAGGTAGAAATGTTCAACGAAGCATCCAGAAAATCACTAAACTTGAATAAGTTCAACCCGTATTAAATAGAAATTCTCCAACATCTTCATGAAGACAATTTCGACAGAAGAAATGAATTTTGTTCAACAATATTTGCTTTTTTTCTCAATGGTCATGTCAACAAACAAAATTTTTGCTTATGAAGCAATAAAAATTTGCGGCTTTTCGGGATAGATATTAACAGTATTCAGAGAAAGTGAACGTTTGGAATGGTAGTCTAATAGGTGAACTCTAATCATTTCGAAGAGAAAATAGATCCCACAATGAAAACTACGTTGGAAAATCAAATTAATGCGACTGTTAACATGATTTTGCAATACAATTTCATCCACCTCCAACTAGATGGAACTACCCCACACTACTTTATTTCAGTGAGATAGTGGCTCAATGACGCAGGGTTCCCGGCAGATGGATTGCTTGAAGGGAAGTCACTACGATCACCTGACCTACAGCCTCTAGTTTTTTCCTATGAAAGCATCTGAAATCGTAATTTGAAATATTCGAACAGAAGAATAACAGCTGGGTGTGAAGGAATTCATGCTGAAGTTTCTCGAAATTTCAAAGAAAACTCCGAATTAATTCATTAATTTTTATATTTTCCATATTTTATTGCAATTGATACTTTAAAATCTTCACGGTTTTAGTTGATTTCTCCAAAGGAACTGCGAATAGAAGTCAAGTATGTGGTATTTTTAAAACAAGGACTTTAGGAGTTGTGTCTGCCCCTGCTAGAGGATTGGTGTAATTCAAACGGTGTAATTTTTGGAATATACAAACGGAATAGGGAAAAGTGTTCTTCCTATAATTCAACGTTCATATAAAAGTAGTTGTTTCGAAAGTATTTTTCATTCGTGTATTCCAATGTTTATATGAATATAGATGTTTCGTATAGAGTTTGTATAGAGTTATTTTTTTTAAATATTTGCTTCCTTCCTTTCTTCAGAAGATTCATTCACACATTATTTGTATCGAGATGGAGAAGTAGAAGGCCAAAAACTTTCTTTTCCAATATTTCCAATACACTCACTCTCACTTACTACCAATAAAACCTATAATTTAAATCAATGTTAATAATAGAATTTTCAACTAGAATATATAATGTTTTCCAGGGAGTATTCTGCTTATTCAAGTATATTAATTTTTTGCAGAATGTGGAAAAACTGGCCTCTTTGTATGAAACTCCTGATGACGTGGACCTGATTGTCGGTGGATCCTTAGAGATAAATGTTCCAGGGACACTCGCAGGGCCAACTTTTCTCCGAATACTCACAGAACAATTTTATAGAACTCGTACTGGAGACAGGTTTTGGTACGAGAATCACAACGAAAACACTGGTTTCACGTTGCAGCAACTCCAACAAATTCGTAAAGCTAGCATATCGAGATTACTGTGCGATAATGGACATCAACTGAAAACTATGCAACAACGAGGTTTTGAGCGAATATCTGAGAGGTATGTTGAATAGGTGGAAATAGTAACAATTCCAAAATACAGATCATAAAATTATAAAATAACAAACAGGGCGATATCATTGATTTCAGTGGCGCATTTGCTCTTTCAGCTGCAGGAAAACTCGGAAATATCTGCAGCATCACATGATCTGAAAATATTAATCTGCCAATGTCCTCTCTCTCTCATAAAATAAAATGTAGGGAGTCTCCAGACGCTCCAATAAATTCAATACATCGCCAGAACACTTCGTGACAACTATCGTTAAACTTAAACCAGCCCGTTTCGTCTTTGACAAGGCGTAATAATGACCAGATTCAACGCCAGAACCACAGTGAACAATGACTGCATGAATATTATAATAGTGGTCTGCTAAACTTCGGTGTTCATCTATTTCGAACATTCGTAAGAGTTTGGTGCTTCCGTCAGGGGTTGAGTCATGTTTGAAGATCATCAGTGTTATTATTAGTTCTACTGGTGCCTCAGCTATACTTGTTTCCTCATAACAGTCAGTTATAAGGTAACAATTCCAGAAATTCGCATACATTTTTGCTACCTCTTGAACATTTACTGCAAAGTAAATAAGTGAGGATTTTTCCAGCAAAAGATTTACAAACACAAGATGAGATAGACTGTATGGAAGCATTCAATCCAGAGCAGTCAGGAGTATTTATTCTGCTATTGTTTTGCTTACGAAGAGTATTCAACAAGAACCCCAAGAATTCAGAACAATCATCTTGTTGCCCTAACGAGTATCTAGTGGACTTCAAAGACTCCAGAAAATCAGTTGAAGGAAAAGATGATACATTCTTATCAAACTGCAGCTGCATGAACAGGTGTTTGAGTTTGGTAAATAAGTAGGAAACATTATCGTTCTCGTTTATAATTGAAACTATGTTCTTGAAATTCTTCGTCATGAACAACACTTGTAAAATGATATACATGTAGCTAGTGTTTCCTAAATTATCCAATCCAATTTTCATCTCAAGATTTTCACAACAACCAACTCACTAGTGATTCGTAAGAAAAAATATGTTTCACATAATCTGCATAAGAAACATTTCTAAAGCTGCGATCGATCCTTCCAAGCGATGGAGGATTTCGTAGAAGAATCAATTCGGCTCTTCCTTTATGGAGCTCTTTCATTGAAAGGGAACCAGAATCACGGGTATTACAACTAATATATGGGAAGCAAGAATGACTTAAGACCACTAACCGCACTGAAAAAGAAGAAAGTGAATCAGTCACTTGTCAATTAACCTTGATAGAAAACTGATGAATATCCACATATCTCGGCTTGTTTTAGTTCCGTACTGAAATGAGGATAATGCATGATCTCATCAAAATTATGTGAAGGAGGAACAGTTCCACGGACCGAAACAGCATTACCACGTTGCATAGCAACGTGGTAATCAAAAAGAAGTAGAACGGTGATCTTTCGTTTCTTGACACACTCTCCTACCGAGTTCATGAACGAACAGAGACCACGTGCCATAAACACCAGAAGTTTCAACCACTACAGATGGAACAGATAGTTGTTATCAAGATTTTGGTATTTTTTTCGTTTCAATTTTTCGCCAGACAATGAATGATGCAGTTCCAGCAGACTTTGAACTTTCAGCAAGTGAAGTCCTATTCCACAGGCTTACTGTATTCCTGTGGTATGAGGGATATACCATCTGGTTATTTCTCCACTTCCCAAAAAAAAAGAATAGATTAATTTGTGAAAATTTGACATTGCTCCATTTTTCTTCAGGAAAGAAATTAACAAAAAGCTATTGATTTCCTGAAATATAAAAAAAACATACCACTAGCCAATCATTTCAACGTGGGTGCTTTGTTTACTCACTGAAATTGACCGCCGTGTTGGTCACCGGTTCAATCCCCATGCTGAACGATTGATTCTCACTTGCTATCGTCCAACCCGTTTTAGGAATCACACGTTGAAAGGTAAGACCTCGCTAGTCCTTAGCTCGTAAAAGTTAATACTTCTGAGGGTTGTCGTTAGTATAGGTGCGACAGCTGGTTCACGGAAAAACAAATTTCAAACACACAATGACATATATACTGTCTAACAAAATCATCTACACAAATTATTTCAAATGGAAAACTACTGCAAAATGTCACTCAAAAAAATATACCATGATATACAACAGGAATTCCGCGAATACTACAGAAAATTCCCCCTATATAAGAGACAGCAGGAATATTTATTAATTGTACGTGACAATTCTGGTCTTTTAATTCCTTTAGAAATAACAAGTTTTACACCAGTAACTGCAACCGAACTGCAGTTTGTTATTTCAACAGGAAAATAATAATGTAATATAACTGGAATTTCTTGTATTTTCTATTTAATTACCTGCGTATCTTTGACAGTAATTTCCATCTGTAGTTGACATATTTTTCCATGGAATTTCACTAGAAGATTTCAGTTAGTTCTACCGTGGAGCTTCGTTGAAATTTTGGGTACCTATTTCCTATCAGTGCTTTTTTATTATTATTGTAACACATTCTGTTTTCTGCCCAAAGAGTGACTTCGCCAATATGTTTCTTGAATTTGAGAGAATTTTCCATATATTTATTATACAGTATCTTAATATTATTCCAATGAATCAAAGAAACATTATTTGAATATCAGTATTAACAGACTCCATAATAAATATAAAGAAAAATTTTCCCTGATTCCGGACACATATTAGCGAATTCCATTCCGGAATTACTGTTTACAAACGCTCTTATTTTGTTCTAGGGGAAGTCAACCACTAATAAAATTTACCCTTTGAATAACAGCAAACTTCATACGGCTGTGAAAAATAGGTACTTCACAGGTTTATATGGTTCGCTCCTCTTTAAAAGACCAAAATTATTTTCTGTTGCTCGCTACCTCTAGGGGTGCCGTCTAGTATAATTAGACGGACTATGTACTATACCCATCAAACAGAGTATGCACTTCTAATATAGTTATGTCACTTCGTTATAACGTGAACAATGTGAAGTTATAAACATGATAAGAAGACAATAATTCTCACAACAAATAGAAAATACATTCTGCAAGCTTCAGCAGCTCCTTCAAATTGGTTTTCATGTAAGGCACTGAGGATGAGTCTATGCGAGTCTTGATGGCATTTAACAATATTTCCTTTGTCAGGGGAAATGTCCTAGTTAGTGCCCCTGAATAGTCTGGGTGTATAAATTGATGTTAGTTAGCAACCAAAAGTAAGACAATAATATTTACAAATCATTACTAGGTTTCTTTGAATCTGGACCTATGTATAAAGAATACTATGGATAGATTCCATAAAGTGAGTATCAAATTTAGCTACGTTTACATTATTTTTTGTATTTACGGTTGGCAACACTTAATATTTATTCGTTGCTTGTTTTAATGACAGACAATTCATAATCAAACAATGTGTAAAAATAAAATTTACTTACTTTTGAATATTTCAATGTAATATGCCAGACCACATCCTCTTAGATAGCCGGCGACATTATTGGCGCTGGCTTCTACTTCCATCGAATCACTCGGTTCACCAATTACCTACTGTATAAATTGTCTCTCTCCCATCTTGGATTTGATCTAATTCTAATACACTAGGAACCAAATAGTATACATATTCAAAATTTACAGCTATTGAAATAATTATTTTTGTAATAAGTTTCAGAATCACTCCACTTGCCACTCATCACGCATGCATATCCAATAACCAACACGAATGACGGCTTCCACGTCGGCGCGTACTGCCCCAGAGTACCGGATTGAATTGTGGGATTCACGAGAATTTTGTTAAAATTGACGTTCTGAGCTGTTAGAACAGTGGCGTGAATCGTAGAGATAACAGGAATATAATATTACATGTATTAAAATACTGTTAGTTGAACAAGAATTATTCCGGTGGAATAATCTATTTATTTAAGGAAAGCAAACATTCCTTTTGAATTGAATGTGTCCATACTGTTAGTCGTACAAACTGTGTTGGGTTACATTCACAGTGTTTTATTCCGATTGCTCGTATAGTTCTAACCTACGTATGTTTTACAGTCGTAGCTTGTAAACAAAGCAAAATATTGCTTTAGATACAAAGGAAATATTCCTGATTAATTAAAAGTACCTTATTACTGCTAAATTTTCCGTTTTTCCTGTTCATAAGACTCAAGTCACTTTAACCGGAATCGGCTTGTTAAATTGCTAGTACAGATTGTTATCAGAACGTGTTTTTCTGATGTGGTGACAATAGTTGCGTTTCAAAAACAGGATTAATTTAACCGGAAATTCCCAGGATTCATTTTTATCAGTGTTTCTATATCCTAAGTATGTCTGTTATCCCTCGATATTTTCGATAAGAATACTGGTTGTGTCATGTTTTATTGGAAACATTTTTCAACAACTCTATTATGCTAGGTAGCTTTCCGAAATCGGTCCACTCTTCAGAAAAAAATGATGTTACTTTCAAGGGTTCAGAGTGTGTACCGTGAGAATAACCCTGACATTGTTAGAGGTACACCAATGAAAATTTCGGCGATTGGCTGCACCATTCATAAAAATGTACACTTAAACAAAAACCACACAAATATTAACCCATTTTCGTCAAAACTCTCAGTCTATTTGGAAATGTTATTGAAAATGTTCGTGAGTTTCGAGTCGCATATAATATCCCTTATCATGTAGACCATGTGAAATATTTTGTCTGGTAATTTTTCATCAAATAAAGAGATCCAACGTACTTTGGCATTCCAAGAGGCGCTAATCACACATCGATATTTTCCATTTTAAAACGAATCTTGTTAATCTATCAAAAATCTTCGCTCAACAATAGGATTTCTGACTGGCCACTGTCAACTAAGGCAACATCTCCACAATATGGGGCTAGCGGACACACCTCAATGCAGGATCTGTGAACAGAAAGATGAAACTGTCAGGCATGTCCTATGCGAGTTTCCAAAGTTATCGTCAATAAGAGAGTGTGTGTTCGGCGAGTCTTGGCCTACACTTGCCGATATAAAGGAGATGTCTCCCAGAGACCTGTTCACCTTCCTGGAAAGGACAGGATTGTCGATGACCTAGAAGGACAACTCATTGGGAGGATGTGCAATGAGTCACATGTGGCCTAAGAGCTGTGGGCCTACACTCACCCTCTTTACTCTACAGACAAAGATATATCAAAATGTGTACAAAGTTGGGTTAATCAAAATTATGTCTTGCGTCAAGAGTTGTTCAGAAAAACAAAAGCGAAACAGTTCAACCACCATTGTAGTTCTATGCATTTTGATCAGTGTTAAAATCAAGATAGTCAATAATTATTTCTACTATCAACGAAAAATTGCAAAGGTGCGTATTTTATCGATTGAGAATCAAATTAAAAATGGTACAATGTAAACACAATGCAAGATTACCACACCATGCACATTCAATTTCGAAAGTGATGAAATTGTAAATCTTTTGAGAAGAAACCTTTTCTCATTATATACGGCATGAAATTCAAAAACCGGATTGTTTTACCACTATTTCGTTCTCATGCATTGGGCACGCTGTATATTGTTACTTTGAGAATCCGTTTGATCGTATTTGAAACCATTTTCCGTAGGTAGTTTTGTTAAAAACATTTCGTTCTTCGAATGATGAAGCAGATTTACAGAGTGATCACATAATATTCCAATTACTTCGTTTCCAGAAATCCACTTGTGAGATGCGACACCCTGCCTTCAATCGATCTATCTCTATGGAAAGAACAGCAATTCAACCCTGGAGGTATTCCTTTCCTGCAGCCAAGAAATTTCATCTATTGAAGTGAATATCAATCTGAACTCCCTCATCTATTTGGAAAATAATTTATGGAGCTGAAAAATGTTATACAGTGCTGAGGTGACTATTCCACCCCTTTCAACTTCCGAAAAGGACAAGTTGAACAAATTAACTTGAAATTGTGTCATTTTTAGCACTTTTTCATACAAACTACTGCTTTGGGGTCCTATGATATTTCATTAGATGGGTAGTTTAATTATATATTCCAGATTCTCTCATTTTCTGAAATCAGGTCAGCCAATATTGAGTAATTAGCAGTTTCGTTTTGAAGATCTGCAAATGAATATCATTTGATAAAATGAATATTTTCAACATGTTCATCATTTACTTCCTGGTAATAATGAAGTTTGTATATGAATATACGAATTCATTTCTCTCATTATGGAATGTTTCTGAAACTATTTCTTTAGGAGCATATTCTTCAGATATCACAAATACTCATAGAAAATTCAAAAGGGTCATATGAGGTAATCTACCAGGTCATTCTAGGGGGCCTATTTTCCGGTTTGGTTAATTGTCATACAGTCATCGCCAAAGCCATCTTTCTGAAATCGGGGATGATAGGCAATGGTCGAATAGAATTGGAAGTACCAAAAATTTTATCTGCTACTGTGACAGACATAAGCGGTAGCATATGCGAGATATAACGTGCGTTCTCGCAGTCAATGCATAAACTAACGTTGATGTATATCGCAGTAACAGAAAACGTTTGTTACTTCAGGATCCATTCTACCATGACGTATCAGCCCGGATTTGATTCTCTTAATCATTTGGGTTTGTCAATTATCCAAACGAACGTAGTTACTCAAAAGATCCCACTAGATTATCTGATACGACGTGTCTAGATATTTTGAGGAGATGTATGATATGTGAAGCCTCAGTTAATTTTCAGAACTCGTGGTTAGGAGGTGCTTACACCAGGAACATTGCATATTGTAGGAAATAAATTTGTAAACAGACTTCATTATTATCAGGAAGCGATTGATATACATTCTGAACATTCTTTGGAATAGACTGGAGAAATTTTAGCAAACACCTGTCGATCGGGATACCACAAGACTCCCATTTCAATCTGATAAAATAAAGCTGGACCTCAATATATCGTTCACAAGTCAAGAAGGGGGTAGACTATTCACGTCATCACTATATAGATTTTATGTTTCAAATGAACTGTTTTTTTGTATTTTATTGTTTTCATTAAGTTTGCCATAATTGTTATTGTTATATTTTTAATAAAAATTTTTTGATACACTATTTCCGTTATATTGATTGACTAGAGATCACACAGAATCACATCAGCTTGTCGAAATTCAAAAATTACAGCAATTCTTCAATAAAAGGTTAGGATGGCCATTGCAGTAAACATATAGTTTTTTTTCATCGAATGCACAAATTGATGAAGCACGAGTATTCCTTTTCCGACCCAACGTAGATATTGTGAGGGCCTTGTGTTGTAAATTGCTATCAGTCATTTGACCATATTAACGTAAAAACACTGGCTTAATGCGCCTCAATGGAAGCAAAAGCCACATAGAGAGAGAGAACGTAAAAACCGTTGTACATGTTTCAGTCAATTTGAGTTATTTCAAAATTGGTAACAGTAGTATTTCACATGTAATTCTATGGAATTATTGTGATCGTAATCAAAAAACTTCGAATTTAATAGAGTTGAATGAATAGGCATACAGCATTAATATTATATACACATGGAAATTGATATTTTTCATCCTATGATAATGGAAATCCGTGAAATGTTAATACACTCTACTTCTTGTGATGTAACTACAATACGCAACAATGCGTTTATTGATTTAATTTGAAGTACTCATTGTCAGAGAATGAACAATATTAACCATGTACACTATTTTGAACTTTCAAATTTTTTTGTACTGTTGATATGTTTTATTGCTATTATCCTTACTTTCTTTCAGTATTTGTTGGGACTATTTCAACAATTCTTTAGGCATATTGAATATACACAGGTCTTATCAAAAGAAATGATTAGTTCTGAAAAGAAAAGAAAGACTGACAGTTTTCGAGTTTTCTTCGATTCGGCAACATTTACAATTTTACTATCAGCTGAGCAACTTACAAAATGAAATGTTACCAGTTTCATTGCTGTTGAACGCATTTCAGTGGGAATTTTAACGTTGTTATGTTGGATATACAAAATTAGCAAAAATGATGTCAGTCTCTTCTTAACGTGAACAGCCTATATTTCACATGTGACAGCTGACAGTAATAACAAATACACATAGTAGCCAACGTATAAATAATGTATGTACTCCAAATTCCTTATCTGAGACGTTTTCTGGCGCTCATATATTAAAAACTTATTAATCTGTGATTCAAGATTTTCATTCTTGCGTTAAAACGATGACATCACATCAACTATGATTTGAAAGGTATTCGGAATTTGACGTAACGTTACGTCAGTTGTCAGAATAGCCCCTTGGTTCATATTTTGAATAGAAAAAATGTAGCTACATTTATAATATCAAGGCAAAAAATGTATGGAAAAATCCGATTCTAATTGAGGTTACAGAAAACTGAAAGGTTTGTTTATATTATGAAATTTGACATCTGACACATTAAATCATTCCATTTTGGCGAATCTTATTACACAGGTCTGCGACATAAAAATTGTTTAAAATTGAATAAGTGATTTTTATAGTATTTTCAACG
>WOGN01009330.1:0-10872 GCA_015342105.1 Leptinotarsa texana | reverse complement strand
AGAATCAGCAATATGTTGGGTTACAGTCAGAAGATTGGTGACCGTCGAACGATTTTTCATAAAACCGTGTTGGTTTATACTTATATTGCAACTAACATGCCGATATATAACTCGCTCCAACAGAATCTCAAAAACCTTTGCAAACTTGCAAATAATAGGGATAGGCCGATACTTTGAAATATCTCGTCTAACTCCTTTCTTGAAAATGGGACAGACGTTTGATCCCTGTATAAATTTGTGTTTCAATAAAGTTTTAACCGATCGACTGATCGAAATGATATCTTCTACAATATACGTGGGTAAACATTGAAAGAACCATAAACTCAAATTTTTGAAAGAAAATAATTGTTCAACAAATTTTACACATCTCAAATGATTCATTCTAAAATCTAATCAGCACATTGACTGACAAATACCGCATTTTTCTATGTTTGGTGGGTTTTTAACTTTCCAGTGTCTGAAAAGCGAATAAATCGATAGATGAAGAATCAGCTTGAGTGTGAAAGGGGAAAGCTGAAAAGTTCACCACAAAAACTGTGTTATATAAAACTCTGAAGACTATAATTACTTTTTGTATTCATAAATTGTTCGTGTGAAAATATGAATATACTTTTCTTTATTCACAGTTGCTTGACGTTTTGTAAAGCAAATTCTGTTCGTTCTCAAAACCTAAATTTTTTTTATGAAAAAAACAAAAAAAAAGTTGAAGTTCATTCAAATAATCCCCAAAACCAATTCCAGGTGATTTACACATTTCCTAACAACTTATCTTTTCGTACGGACACAAAATCTAGTACTCAGAAAGTCGCTGTATTTGATATAAGTTTTGGATGACCGTTGCTTATCGGACTTCTAGTCCCCATGCAATGGCTCCATACGTTAACATAGGCCTCATTATTGCAGTGTTGATTCAGGTGACCACACGGGGTGAAAGACCCCAAGCGACATAAGCCACACTTTTTTTGCTCCACTCTGTAGGTGACAGTTCCATGTTAGCTTCCTGTCGAGGATAGTACCAAGGTATTTCACCTCTTCAGAGAAATTCAGTTTGCTTTCGAAAATTTCGGGCGGTTTTAAGCCCAACAATTGCGGAAATAGCTAAATGTTATACCTGTGTCTATGCCCTGAAGAGAAAGGATGGAATCAAAGGATGAAATCTTGCCAGGATCACCCTGGGCGACCATGAGAAGCTGGCACTGAAGAAATATCTGCCGATGACCAGAAAAAATCTACGCTCAACAGTAGGATTTCTGACTGGCCACAGTCAATTGAGAAAACACCTCCATAATATAGGGCTAGTGGACACATCTTTATACAGAATGTGTGAATAGGAATATGAGATTGTCAGGCATGTCCTATGCCAGTGACCGGAGTTATCGTCAATAAGATAGTGTGTGTTCGGCGAGTTTCGGCCTACACCTACCGATATGAAAGAGATGTCTCCTATTGACCTGTCCACCTTCCTGGAAAAGACAGGATGGACGATGACCTAGGCGGACAACTCATCGGGAGGATGTACAATAGGTCACATGTGGCCTAAGTGGTGTGGGCTTACACTCACCTTCCCTACTCTAGAGATACAAATAACATCAAACATAAGAATTATCGTTATTACTTTTGTACTGAAGGAGCTCAGAAGTAGACAAGCCCAATAATGAAAAAGATCAATATTAATTACCGTTATTATTTTTGTACTGAAGGAGCTCAGAAGTAGACAAGCCCAATAATGAAAAAGATCAATATTTTGGAGCGCTTCGAGTTTGAAAATGACAGAACGTTCAGAGATGACTTCAAGGTCAATCATTTCTGAACCATTTCCGTTCCATTTCTCTCTAAGTATGTATGAACCATTGTATGTATAAGTCTTTAGAGAGGGGATAGATTGGAACAGGGGCCGGTGCAGTTTTGGGCAGGCTGGCAAACACAACCTCGACTATATGGCAAGTCCGATACTGCATTGGTATTATCGACAGTTGACTGTATAGTTGTGTATTCAGAAATGAATAATAATTTTGGCCACCTTGAAAGAAAGAACACACTCGAAAATTCATCAGGAATTCTTTTTTTTTCAATATTCATCACAGACACTTTTCGAATGAATTCTATTTCCGTGCTAACAAAAAATTAATTGAAATGAGTTTCAATGAAATGGTCTGATCAATAACGTGTGTCCGCCTTTCGCACATCTTCAAAAACCCAAGAACTCGTATTTCTCTCATTATTGGAATACATATGGTGCTGTAGGAAATGAGGTCTAGTTCCGTTATTTAATATATTTTCTTTGCCATAGAGATATTGGATGAAAGGAAAGCAAAAGGGTCTCCATATGGAGAATATGAGAGTTTTACGTACTATCATTATTGCTTTTGTTGAAATTATATACAAGAATGTATTACCGAACTATTTAGGAGAAATATGGAGCTTCTTAGAGCATTTTCAATGAAATGACTTTCAACTTTCATGACTTTTGACTCAACAGTTTCAACAGAATGTGACGTCAATAGTATCTGCATTTAAAAAATAAGACACTTTAGTTTCTTTTCGAAACCGAACGAATTCTTGTTTTCCGTTATCGTATGTCGTTATCTGACTTGTCGTAATAAGGAAATAGTGGGGACTTTTCAATCTCGTATTTCAAGTCGCATTATTTATTTTTATTGAGGAACTATATACTCTAAGCAATATTCACATGGTCCTATTCACTTATCCTTGTAAGTGAAAAACAATAAGATTCAATTTTAAGGGGTGATAAATCTGGTGACCATGGAGGCTATTTCTTGATGCTTTCTTCTCACAATCCAATGCCATGTTAGTAACCAAGTTTGTCTCCTTCTGATTCATTTCTTCGTGTGAAGATATGAAAAGTGAGATTGATAGAACATAGTCCATATCTTCGTGAGATTTGCAAGAAAAAATTATCAACTCTCGTCGGTTGATTCCAGAAATGTTTCGAACTATACTAAATTTATTTGAATATCTTTATCATCGTATGAACGCAACTAGTTATCGATGTGAAGAGTCAATCAGTCATGAAATAAGTGGGCACCTAAAAAGTTCAAATTTTCAAATGTATTTTTGCAAAACTATGAATCTATGGAAAAGTAGAAAGCCAAAACCTTTCTTTCCCAAAAAAATAACAATGTTTTGAAAATGAAAGGAAAGCTGGAATGAAGAGCTTTCAATCAATAATCGAGTCTTGAGAAATAATGACATAGTTCTTGATAATGGCTTCAACCACAAAGATAATTCCTTTGTACAGAGGTAATTTTTTTAAATTGATTGCTTCTTTCCTTTCTTTGAAAGATTTCCATAGTTTTTGGTATCAAGATGGGGAAGGCCAATAACTTTCTTTCCCGTAATCTCTCTTGAAAATATACCCTTACAATTTGAGCAGGATTCCTATGGCTGGGTTTTAATCAAATAAGCGAATGAATGTTATTTCCGTACTGTCATCGATGTCATAGATGGGTTCAACCCATTCCATTCCAATAACTTTCTTTTTCGTAATCTCTCCTAAAAATATACCCTTACAATTTGAGCAGGATTCCTATGGCTGGGTTTCAATCGAATAAGCGAATAAATGTTATTTACGAACTGTCATCGTGTCCGTGACGAAAAAGTCATAACTATGAACGAATTGAGTGTTTATTATTATAATGTTATCCCTAATTGCTACGGAAAAGCCGATAATGCAAGTGTCTTACGGCGAGACATCGGATGTCTAACAGTTAGGATGACAGTATTCCATGTAGGTCAGGTTAGGTCCAAAGTGAGTGGGTCTATTCGACCCTCCACCGTAACCCGCAAGGGTTTATTGTGGCTCACACCTATTCACATCCGAACAAATAAACCCAGCTTTTTAATGAAGCCGATTAGTTTGAATGTCGAATGGTCTTTCAGGTCAGATGGTAAGAGTACGGTTCTGCCGAACTCTAAAAACCTGATTTGGTCTCCAGCGGGACAGGCACAAAGTATGCGTTCTGCTGTTCCATAATTTTCTGAACAGAGGCGACACACATTGTCTTCCGACAGTCCGAGTCTCTGCATCTGGTGATTTAAATGACAGTGACCTGGAGAAGGCATATTAGACATGGTAGTTTATCCCTACTGTACTCCAACAACTGTTTAGTATCAAGCTTCGAAGGGTGAATAAACGCCTTGGAGTGAGCCAATCCTGGAATATTATGTCAGAAGTCTATAAATATTCTTGCCATCCACGTGGTGTTTCATGTAAGTGAAATTTTACTTCTTTCATTAATTATATTGTGTAGAAATCCTGTGAATGATATCTGATTCGAACCCATAAGAATGATTGGAATACAAACGGAATAGGGCAAAGTGTTTTTCGTATAATTCAGCGTTCATATAAAAGTATTTGTTTCGAAATTATTTGTCTTTCGTGTAATTGACTGTTTAATAAGAATGGCTGTTTCGAAAGGGCTCTTTCTTCCAGTTTGTGTCTGAAAGTTATTTCTTTGCATGTTCTACACATCATTGTATAGGAGTAATTTTTTTGAAATTGATCGCTTTCTTCTTTTCTTTGAAAGATTGTCACATTTTTTTTATGAATATGGAGAAGTAGAAGGCCAAAAACTTTCTTCCGATTTCCAATTTTGACAAGATTTCCTCTTGTTTATGTGTTTGGCTTTTTCCCACGGAAAGAAGTCAACCATTAAGATCCCATTCATGTAGATTTGTTGTTTAGGAATTCTCAAATACCTACATCAAACCATCAACATTTCATTCAAACATATAACCGATTGCCTTCGATATTATGAATTAATTTTTAGTCTACTTCGTTTCAACTTAAAACATTATTACATCAGAAGTTACATCAAGTTCTGGTGTGGAACACTCCGAAATGTTTTGTTCTCATCAACCATAAGAGCATAACCTAAAAAAGTTTTGCGGTAATATCACTTTAAAGTGTCATAAAAGTTCGTAAAGCGTAGAGAGTTAAAACAATGACTTTCTTTTCAGAAAGTTCAGAAGAGAAAGAATTTATGATAATTATTGTTGTCACATCGTTACGCAATTGCAGCGGATTCTGCGGGCGGAAAACATAGACTTGATGTTGTGCCAGAAACACATTCGAGCTTTGTAATTTTCAAAGATGTCTGCAAACGACAACTGATAAATGGAATCAGTAGGGATTGCCAATTGCAAAACGTACATCTGAAGACTGACATGCATTTGTGGAAAAGTTTATTTTGAAGTCAAAGTTTTTGAGTGAATGTAGATGGGAAAGTAGAGAACCCAAATGCATTTTCATTCCACTAATCTTTCCTGAAAAAATTTCCCGTGTTCGATTTAAATCCTTCAAGCATTCATTGCCTCGATGCCTTCCAAAAATCATGTTTATTCAATGTCCCCAACCTTTGAAAACTTCAAAAAATGCACTTCATATTAATTGGCATTACTATATTTATATGAATTTGTTCAAATCTTCATATAATCCATCCACGAAAAAAAAACCTGAATACTCGTATATCAGTTCCCGATTCTACTGCTATGAAATATGGACTTTTTCCATCTCCATCTTCGAATTTATTGATTACGTATCCAATTATCAAATGGAAAGCTTCTCTTCGAAAACACGATCATTAATAAAAAGTCCAACTTATGAAAGAGTGCCAATCGAATGGCATACTCAACTGGAGTTCGTTAGGAAAATTAACGAAACTGCAACAAAAACCTGAAGAATCGAACAAATACTGTTGAGCTTTAATTGAGTAAGTTTTGAACCATCTCAGATACGATTAAAATTCCCTATAATTTTCAATCATGCTGAGTGAACCGCAGTTATCGCCAAACTTTGAACAGTTCGTCTGTCTGAGACAAAATTAGCAGATACTCGATGAAAATTCACGATAAATGTGAAAATTCATCAATGATTTAGCATTTACCCAACAATTAGAATACTAACAAATTTTAGAAAAGATATATCAGGATGGAATCATTATATAGCGAGGACGGAACAAGCTAACGAGGTCGGGTGAAATTCAGGTAAAACGGTACTACTTTTGTTACGTTTTGGCATAAAAAATATTTGTGGTCACGTGGTCTAGTGTCAAGAGGGCACCGTCAACTTTTTTTTAAATATAAAGAGGGGTCACGTGGCTCCTGGTTTTGAAGGCTTTTCAATTCTCTGTCAACACTGCTGTGTTTGTGAAAATCGGCAAAGCAATTTCAAACTGACAAGCGCTTGAAATTTGCTCCAAACAAATAAATAATTTTCTGGTCAAAAAGCCAGTTTTCGTGGTAAAACAGGTGCGCATATTATTGGTATTTTAAATTGTGGTTTTTGTTCCAGTTTTCTGTACCTTATTTACTTTGCTGGAGACTCCAAATAGCATTTAAATGTCATCGTTAATCATATCGATACTTTTGACAGTTTTCATAGGTTTCAGCATTTCTTTGTAATTTTCAAATGCCTCGTCCTCGTCCTATGGAAGAAAACTTCGGAGCAATTTCAATTTACGTTGAAGCTAGGCGTAATCACCATGAAGCAGAAAGAATATTTAGTGGGGGCTTCCCAAATCCAATATCTCGTACCTACTTAATTGAATTGGTCAGTAAATTCCAAAGGACTGGTTGCGTAATGAGGGAAAAAGGATCTGGAAGGAAATCAATTTCAGAAGAACGGCAAATCGACGTTCTGGCAACTGTTGTTAATAATCTGAAACAAACAATGAAAACGGTACCACTATGAAAAAATATCTCAAAAATACAAATTTCACCCATATACATTTAAAATTCTGCATCAATTAACAGAAGATGACCTAGATAGACTGCAGTTTTGTAAAGTTATGTCTGACCGGTTTACTCAAATCCCGGATACATTAACTCTATTTATTTTAGTGATGAAAGTAGTGTTTTTCAAAATGGAACAGTTAATAGACGAAATGTGCGTTATTGGTAAGAAGTGAATTCGCACGGTTTTCGAAATGGTCATACTCAAGCTCCAGAGATGATCAACCTATGGGCTGGTATTTTGGCTGACCATATAATAGGTTCAATATTTATGACAGAAAATGTAACCGCAGTTACATTTTCATGGGCATCTGTGTTTGAATATGCTTCAAAATCAGATCCGTCATAGTATTCAAGAATTACTTGGGGCAAACCAAAATGTATTTACTATGAATGTTACCTTTCAGCAAGATGATCCACCCCCTCACTACAACAGATCCGTCCGAATGGCTTAACGAGATTTTTTTGGGGGCCGACGTGGAGCCCTTGAATTATCAGCTAGGTCACCTGATATGACACCTACGGACTTTTTTTGTGGGGGTACATAAAATCTCAGGTGCACGTCACGCAGCCACAGTCACTCCAGGAACTCATGGCCCGAATAACAGATGAGTGTTACAGTGTTATTCCGGAAACATTCAATAACGTTTGGAATGAATTCCAAAACCGACTTTTTTTCTGTCAAGAAGTGAACGGTGAGCAAATAGTTGAAACTGTTACTTAAAATTTTGTTGCAATCGAAAGTTATTTAGGTTTTTAATTTATTTGTAATATACCTATTTGAAGCACATTTCAAACCCTTGCCAGTTTGAAATGGCCTGGTCGATTTTCACAAATACAGCGGATAGAGATTCGAAAGGCCTTCAAAATCAGGAGCCACGTGACCCCCATCTACATAAAAATTGTTGTTGGTGCCCTGTTGACACTAAGCTACGTGACTACAATCATTTTTATGCCAAAAAGTAGTACCACTTCAATCAAATTTTACCCGACCTCAATAGCTTGTTCCGTTCAAAAGCTAAGGAGTGGGGAGGACTTTTTACGTCCTCACTGTATATAATTAAATTCTGTATTAATTGAAAATCAGTATTGATTGAAAAAAAAAGTGGAATTTCATAGTTTGCATTTCGTTCCTATTACACTTGAATTCGTTATCAACATATACTTTACGTAATCAATTTCATATTTGACTGCATTTCATTGTTATTATTTTTTTATGTTATGTATTCATTGTAAACTATCTTATTTCTGTCATTTTATTATACTCAGTTTCACCGATATTTGCCGCACCCATAGGGTATTCGGTAAATGCAATTCTTGGAATGGCAGTCCGTGTTTGGTGGCTTGGTTTTCTTGAGGTTGCTACGGATGGTGTTTTCGGATCTGAAGTTGGTTCTAATGTTGCACTTGGACCCAATTTTCCTTATCCTCTCCGACAATCTACCCAAAGTCTGTTCCACCATTACTTTGAAGGACCAACCATTCCGTTGAGGATTTTTTGATGATGCCCAGTTACTATTCGAGACCTTACTTCGTATTACGATATTTTAGTTATTCATTCAAATTTCATCTGTCCTTTCATGTATTTTGGAACCATATTAGAATCTCAATAGAAATGGAAGTCAGAACTAGTGAAATAAAGGAGATGTAGGAATTTGTCAATGTCATTTTAATCAGAGTTGGTTTCGATAGCTAGTTTCGAATGATTCATTGGATGACTGAAGTGTAATTTTTGAAATATTCTCATTATATTAATCAAGAGTTTGCATCACAACTTCTGCATAATAGGGCAATGCTTTTTTAAATATGATATCAAATAGTATTTAGCCCACTATGCAAATTTTCTAGTTGAATATTTCAATACATTTGTAATTGAATTGAATTTGTAATTAATTATTCAGATTGTAAATGCATATATCTTCCTTGATAGCCACAAAATACTGCAATTTTTAACATTGAATATATTCATCTTGAGGTAAACAGTGTGATGCTAATAGCCATTAATTAATGCAAGTTCCAAATCACGCGTTATAATTAATGGGTTATATGAAACAGACATCCTGTCAGACCAAATGACGTGATTGCATGATTGAGCTTTCGCTTTGATAGTCACAAAGATATAGATAATATGTAAATGACATAAAAGCACTTCGAGGAGATAAGCAGATAACACACACGCGGAGTCTGATAAAGAAACTCAATTAGCGTGTTATGGTTCTAGAATAACAAGAACATTACTCACTGGAATTGGTAACGTGTCTTGAGGGATGAAAGGGATATGAAATATTTCACATTTAATTCAATAGAGAAATGTGATTTATGGCTTGGACAATCACAACAGATTTTGAGGATAGTTTCACTTGAGAGTGTTTGTGTTTCAGTTCACACATCCTTGAAAGTATCCTTTTTAGTGTCGTAT
Source organism: Leptinotarsa texana (assembly GCA_015342105.1). Lineage (NCBI taxonomy): Eukaryota > Metazoa > Arthropoda > Insecta > Coleoptera > Chrysomelidae > Leptinotarsa > Leptinotarsa texana. The sequence continues at coordinate 1,700 of WOGN01009330.1, read as the reverse complement.
AGAAAAAATATAAAACACATACTCAAATACCCTCAAGACTGAAACCATCAGTTTTTTCGATAAATTAATTTGAAGTGATGTAACAACTCCTTATAATCTCTACACTACTGAATAGAAATAACGTTTCCCCAAATGACTGAATAGAGCTCTTGCAAAACTCAACAGAATATCACATTTCATTGCACCAGCACTGTACTTGATCTGTCTGTCTGTCTGTTTTTCTGTTAATCAGCTGTTGCCCCCAACTCTCAGAAAATGAGAAACTTGAATTGAAGGGATTATATTGTTAGGAGTGACTAATTTTTGGAAAAAAAAGTTTTGGCTTTCTACTACTCCCTCTTGATACTTAAAACTTGTGCGAGCTAAGGACTAAAAAGGGTCTTACCTTACCTGTTTCATACAACCAGGTACAAAAAGTGTACGCTAATATAATGATACTTTTTATTAAATTAGGTATACAGATTTTTTTAAACAGATACAATTAACAATAAAGTGTATGTTTTGCACAAGAGTTGGCGTTACCAGTAACAAATGAGAAATATTTTTATTTTGATTCATCATTCCAACAAAAAGATATGACATTTTGAGTGAAATATAGAAACTTCATGTTATATAAAATTAAATTTCATAAGGTAATCTCTGTTCAATTTTATTCATTGGAAATATCTTATAGTATTCTATATATTTATCATCCTAATGACCCAAGAGTAGTAGTTCCCAAAATATGGGCGACCCACTGGTGGGTCGCGGGAATAATTTGGCTGGGTCGCGGAAAAAGATTAAAAACACTTAATACTTTTGAATTGTTTTTCTCATTTTGAATAAAGGCTAGGGAAGAGTATCCAGTTCTTTCGAACTGGATACTCCCACATTTGTGTGGGAGGGCATTCTCAACTTTAGTATATTTAAACAATAAATATAGAACTGGGCTTTGTGTGGAAAGTGACTTGCGGTTGAAGCTTTCAATTTTCAACTTGTGGAGTACCAGCCCAAAAGTCACATTTATTACATAAGTCTTATTTTTTAATTTTTTGAATTCGTTCAGTTTTAAGATTCTGAAATAAAAGTATTTTTCCGTATACTGTATACTGTAGTATACTGTATTTTAAATAAGACAGAAAATCCAGCAGCTGTATATTAAAAATATTTTTTGATTTTTCCGAAAACATTCAATAATTAGAACATCTTCTTGCAACAATTAGCTCGAATTATGGAGATTGCACTGTAATTACAATATCGATTGCTATTGAGGAGTACTCGTGTAATTTTGCTTGATTGAATATCAAATTACTAATAACTAAAGTCATGATTGGCGTAATTTATCTATCTTTGCTAACTAGGAGTACAAAACTAAAATTTAATAAAAAATAATGTACTTACTTTTCTCCAGCACTCTCAAACAAAATAACACTGACTCACTCTAATTTGTGTGATATACTGTTTATATTTTTTAAAATATTTTCTTAGCACTTTCCTTTTCAAGATTCAGGAAACGAATAAACGTATTTGTCCTAAATTCGTATTTATAGAGTGACGAATTGAACAAGTCAGTGCAAGGTAGCGAAGCTCTGAGACTGCAACTCTCAGGTTTTTACAAGTTCAAAATGTATTCCGACCACAAAGCGAATACCAACATTCTACAACTTACACAATTTCATAAACATATATAATAATTTTTTTACTCCATAGGTACTTTTATA
>WOGN01009329.1:0-10873 GCA_015342105.1 Leptinotarsa texana | reverse complement strand
ACATACCATTCAACTATACCAAATCTCATTTCAATTCTCCTAATAGTCTAGAAATTATGACTTGTCTAATAGATTCGTTGACACCCGGTATAGGTATGATCCTTTCTTGCAATTATTCTGCAAACTAGAGAAATTAAAGGAAAAATGATCCACCTTAGAGAATCACCCGGTATAGTAACTCTCTGCAATGGGGGCAGTACAATATCTCTGACGAGATATCCCTCCTCAATGACGCCTCATTCTGAGGTGTCTGTTCTTACCGAAAGGATGTATGAGTCTGAGTCCTCTTAGTGTCAATAATGGAACCTTCGATATACCCGGCGCCTCTTATTACGACATTATTCGGCGCCACTAATACGATAATGCGGGGCTCTGCTAAAATCCTTGTTGATCAAAATAGTTGTAGAACTATGAACCACGAAGCATCCATATAATCTGACTCTGAGCCTGCAGAGGAGATTACTACAGACTGAATAACGTTGAGCAGTCACAGTCCGTCGTGTATTTCTGATAGAAGAGAGACATATCACCGACCTTTCTTCGATGTTCCAGATTATCAAGGTTGTAAGATATGTTCGCATCTCCAGCAGGCAGATATTTCTTTTCTGGATGGAATCCAGCAGCTTCGGGTATGTTTGGTGATGGAGCACCATACATGAGAACAACACTCCAAAAAAAGTTTGATCTGAGCTTCATAAAGCATCAACAGCTTGCTGAGGTATGTACAGTTTTCTGGTTTGTGTTCCAAGCTTTTGAAAAGCAGTCTTTGCAAGTCCAACGACATGATTATTTCTAGACATATTGGTGTCCATTTTAACCCTCGACAAACTTATCGAAGTAGTAAGCGATATTGTATGACCTGACATTATTTTATCCGGTTCGAAAACATTTATATTTTCGGAGAAAACCGATACCTGTGCTTTCGTGACATTGAATTGAACCGGTAAAGATTTTTTACCTGCACCAAAATCCTTCAAAAAAAATTTTCTTGAGGTGATTTCGAATCGAATGAGATATGGCTCATATTTTCAGGACCGTTATCTCTATGTTTCCTATTTTCGAACTTGTTGATTAGACTATAGGACAAGGATTTGAGAACCCTGGTGGATACTGAATCACAATCGGTTAATCAAGTCCCATACGGTTTTTGATGGTTTGAAACGTATTACAAAGATCAATGAGCTCGAATAGCGAGTGCACCACGACTCGAACGATCCACAGAAATTGTCACATTTTGAGGTATGTCGTTCTTCGTTTTTGTCCAACCAAAACAATCCTTTTTTGGAGCGAATCGTTACGTGTGAAGAAAAGTAGATTCACCACAATAGAACACTTTCAGGTAAGTTATTTGACACCGATAACCTACCCAGGCAATTCCCAAAAGCTAAAACACACTAAAAAAACCAAGATTACTGTATGTTATCACGGCAGAGTCTCGTTGTGAGAAAATCGACGAAACAGCAGCAGCCGACACTGGTCAACAGAAGAGGTCCGATTCAGCTTAACGACAATGCCCGTCCGCACGTTAAAAAAATCACCGTTCAAAACGAATTCAGCGAAGAAGTTATGCTTCACCCATGTGATGATTGTCAGACCAATAATCACTCATGATGCATTTGCCTGGTGGCCGAAGGCTTTACAGAAAATGGCCCAGGCGAATATCTCTGGCTTACAGGACAGGCTTGTCTGACTATCAGTGGTGCCACCAGTACCACACCGTCAGCGGTCATGGAGATCCTTCTAGATCTAAATCCTCTCCACATTATTCTGGAAAGAGAGGCTAGATGGACTACATACAGACTTGTGCATATTGACAATTGCACAAACCAATTCAATGCAAAGTGCAACAAGACTGCTGAAAGTCACAACATTCTGGAAATGACCTCTGACTTTATGCCTTTAGGCCCCAACTGTTCACTACAAACTGCCTTATAAAGTACTGTTCCCGAGTAGAGAGGACTGGTTCCTCCGGGAAAAGAAAATATTGAGAGCAGATAGTTGTTAGTTCACAGATAGATCAAAAACTCCTTCCGTTTCTGGTGCAGGTGTTTTTAGTTGCAGACCCAGGACAGAGATATCTACCTTTATGCGACTGTATTTCAAGCGGAATTTACGCTATTGAATTGTGTGCGGAGAGATTAGAAGAAAACCTCATACACAAGTCAATAAAAATATTCTTGGTCAGTCAAGCGGCGTTGGAAGATCTTGGCTCCTACCGAGCAACGTCTAAATTGTTAGTAAATTGCCAAAAACGACTCTTCTCAATAGAAAGACTTGACAGATTGTCTCTGGTCTAGATTCCTGCCCATACTGGCCTGGAATGCAATGAGGATGTTGACTCACTTGCAAAGGAGGGTGCTGTAAGTAGCTCCATCTGACCAGACCCTGCCACTGGCATCGTTTTAGGCTTTGCCAAACAAAGATTGAACACCTGGATGGCAAGAAGATTTATGGACTTCTGGCAGAATCACCCTTCGAAGCTTGATACCAAACAGTTGTTGGACTGCAGTAGGGATGAACTACGATGTTTAACTGGCCTTCTTACAGGTCACTGCCTTTTGAATCATCAAATGCAGAGACTCGGACTGTCGGAAGACAATGTGTGTCGCCTCTGTTTGGAAAATGATGAAACAACAGAGCACATACTTGGTGCCTGACCCGCTGTGGATCGAATCAGGTTTTTAGAGTTCGGCAGAGCCGTACTCCTACCATCTGATTCGAAAGACAACTCACGATACAAACTAATCAACTTGGTTAAGAAGCTGAGTTTATTGGCCGAGTGCTAATTGGTGTGAGCCACAATAAACCCTCGCGGGTTGCGGTTAAGGGTCGAATAGACCGACTCACTTTAAACCTAACCTAACACAATGTCAGATGTGTTCACGTTTACATTTATTATATAATGTATATTGAAAGCATATGATTATAAACACCAAAGGTATAATACTTTACAACCAGACTGGTGCTCTTTTCTGATATATTGGAACAGGAGGGAGAGAAAATATCATCTCTTGGAAAATCAAATGCCGTTCGATGGCGGTAACTTACCATCAATATTTTTTCTTGGGAGGTTTTCAGTCAAACGTGAAGAACAAATTATACTTGTTCGAAAATGATGGACTGTCGAATACTAGATAATAATTCAATTCTGGGTCAGTGGAGAAATGATAATCTTCTGATTGGTGTATATAAAATACCACACAACAAATAGAGAATTAGTTTTCTCGACGATTTTTGTAGCTTCAGACATAATACATAACAGAAAAATTCATAAAGCATTTATTTCAAATACGTAACAACGGTTTACAAAAAATAAATGTCAAATATTTCAGTTGAACTGAAAGCGTCCCAGGTCATAGTTTCCCATATTATTTGCAACATTAGACCATGCTGGAAACTGAGCCCCATCCATTTCAGAAGCCAGCTGATTGGAACCTGTGAGTGTGTGTTGAGTACCTCCAATTTTTTCTCCACAATCAGGGCACCTGAATTCTTGCATGGCACCTCCGCATTCAGTAATTACATAAGGATGTCCATTGGGACATTTGAACCAGTGACCCTTAGAGAGGCCCAATGCCTTTACAATCTCAATTCTTTCAGAGTCACTTATTTGGATTCCGCAATTGACTCTTTTCAACCTTTTCTTAACTATCTGGTCAGTTTTGTCATTGTATCTCGAATGAGATATTACCAATTTTTCTATTTCATCAAGAGTTTCAAGAACTTTTGTATTAGGTGACCGGGAAAAAAATATTAAAGATTTTCTCACTTGGTTTTTCTCTCTAATTTCTGAAATTTCAACCATGCGTTTCAATCTACTAATTTCAAGTTGGACATCCTCTATTTCTTGAAGAGTGATTTGGTCTTCATCTCTCAAAAGGGGATTTAGTATAAAATTTATTTGAGTCTCAATTGCTTTCAACTCGTGAGATTGATAACGAGAACATATATCTATAATATGTGCTACAATTTGAACTTTTGAGGTGATGGATTTCAAAGTTATAGCACTGAAAGTTTGTCTCAGTCGTATATTTCTTTCGTCCACTCTGGTGTCTTGAAGACGATCTTCAAATCCTTGAATTACTGATGGTAGTTTTGTGACATCTGAAAAAAACACTGAACATTACAAACTAATTGATTTTGGACACACATGCCTGGTGGCCTACAATCACTTGATTATTTTCTATAATAATTATTCAATACAGCACATAGGTACAATCAATTGTTCACTTACTGGATAGTTTCGATGTAGTCAATTTCATCGAGATTATCGTTTCCAATAGTTCATCTCTCAATTTCTTGTTTTGTGAAATTTTTCCATTAAGTTTTAGTTTGACACTGTTTATATCAAGAAGAGCCCTCTTCACATATTTACTGAACCTCTGAGTATTGATGATCGGAGTCTTGCACTTAGGACAAACTTTAATTTGAATTTCGCCATCGTTATTATCCAACCAACACTTCATTCCATCGCTCTCCATAACGTGGCCGCAGTCTTGGAGTTCAACAAATCTCGCATCGTCATCTTCTTCTGTACCAAAGAAAATTTCTAATAGTTCATTTTTGTTGCAAATTTTGCATAGCTTTGGACATGGATCATTACAAAAACCAACACAGTTATGTCCACATTTCAGAAATTTTGGACAAGGTTCTTCGCAAGGTTCGACATCACATATGTCTCCGCACTTCAATGTACATTGTTTGTGAGGACATCTTCGAATACAATCATGCAAGCATTTTACACAAATCTCTCCACATTTCTTAGTGCATCTTCCATGAGAGCATCTATAGTTGCACTTCCTTTCGCATGGTTTGCAAGCCTCTCTACATGGGATGGGACATTCATGATTACAAACAAGAGGCACACCACATTTGTCCGCACATCTCTTATGTAAACGCCCTTGAAAACATTCTCCGCATTCTCCAGTGCATATATGTTGACATTGGAGAATTTGTTGACATGGTTCTGTACAACATTTCATCAAAATTTCATCCTTGGCATTAACTGAAAATATAGAAATCATTTCAGAAATCATTTGTAATTTTAGAAGAAGATATGTGATAAAGGGATTTTTCGATTTATTTTTTTCAGCTATTCACTTCTTCCTCAATGGGCAAAAAAGTGTTTTACTACTTGATGAGATCATAAACACATAGATTGGCAGGTACGTATGTCCAAAGTGAGTGGCTCTTTCCAAACACCTAATCAAATTCAACAAACAAGTTCAGCTTCTTAACGAAATCAATCAGTCCATTTGGTGGATGATCTTTTAGGTCAGATGGCAAAAATCAATTTGCAACAAGCTTTAAACGTCCGATGCAGTCCGCGACGGAGCAATCACAGAGTGTGTGTTCTGCTGTTTCATCAACAGAGATGGCGCGCAGTCTCATTCGACAGTACAAGATTCCAAGATGATTCGAAACGTAGTGACCTATGAGAAAGCCTGTTAGACAAAGCATGATATCGCTGCCGAAATCTATTGACCATTTGATAACACACTTCAATGGAAGGATAAATACTTTGGAATGGATCAATCCTGGTCCTGGACATTCAGCACAGTCTGAAGCAGTATCAATGACAGGTTATAGTTCAATGAAACCGCTCGGAGTTCCTTCCCCTGCAGTGAAATCATCCGCTTCCTTTCCGTTCAGGCTAGTGTGTACAGAATTTCAGAACTAATATATCTGTCAGCAACTGTTAATATCTGAACCTGGTGGTATTTTTGATCAATTTCTGAAACTACAGATATCTGCTCCTAGTATTTTCCTCCTGGAAAATGCAGTCCTCGGGATTAGGACTAAAGGCAGGTAGTGATTAACCATTAGAGGCAATAAATCGGAGATTCCCAGAGTGATGTACCTCATAATAGTCTGTTAGGCTTCACATCAGCCTTTGGAGTACAATTACAGATGTTGAGATGGTAGATCTAGAAAATTTTTGTTGATCGCTGACGATATGATTCTGATAGATAGATACAACCAAGCCTGTGTGCGAGAACTTCGCTCAGTAAGTTTGATACGACGGACATATTCAAACCCTGAGCTCCAAGATTTTCCAGAGATCCTTCGACAAGTCCAGAGGGATATCCCAGTTATTTGTAAAACATTTTCCAACTGAGTGTTTCAAACCAGATAATTCACTCCCGATTGAATTCAATTGAATAACCTCACCATTGAAGTGAAGTAGAATTCAATCACCAAGATAATCTTCCTGGGTATAGAGACATCTACTAACCCTGGTACCAACTATGAACATCATGCAACATTTTTTGCATGATATTACAGGCTACCCTTCCAGACGTTGTTCTTATCAAAATGATAAATCATTCGTCTGAACTTGCATATCTCTGCTGTCAAGGATATCAACCAAATTGTTCACCAGAAGGTGGACACAAAAGGGGGAGATGGTACCAGCCCTGAGGGCAACCTCTGATAACCTTGAACTCAATGGTGAACCTAATAGCCTCATCATGAAAAATTGTAGTAGCTGTTGTATTTATGAGCATAGCATAGATCTAGTCGGTTATGGTTGATTCTATGCTTATTTCAGAAAAGTTATTTCAGAGAGTACATTGTCAAATGCTCCTTCGATATCAAGAAACATTCCCAATAAAATATCTTCAGTGTTGAAAAATTGTATAGTTTTCTCTACAAGGTTATATTATGCTCAATTTGTTGATTTTCCTGTCTAATAGGAATACTGCTGGTTGTTCAGGGAGATGCACATCAGGCGACGCCTTTATGTCTGACCAGTATTCTCTTTATTTTTTTCAGAATGAAAAATGTTAGGCTAATTGGTCGTACTGATTTAGATTGTGGGTCTTTGCTGTCTACTTCGAAAATATATATTAACTCTCTACAGTTTTAAGAGAATGGGTAGAAATATTTTCAGTTCCTTCTGGAACATTTCTGAAAATATACCTTTCTTTAGGAAAAGTTTGAAGAGTTGAAATGATTTAACTGTCCATTCAACTATGGTGTGAACTTTTATGGTGGACTTCAATATCTCCATCTACTACTACATATAGCCATAAGTGGATGTTATTATATTGAAAAACCTATTTCAATGAAAAAATATATTCAAAATATAAAATGAAATGAACTGATATTACGCTAAGGATTATTTTAATAGCACTTAAGGCCAATAGTAAGTATTTTTTCTTGTTCGCTGTTTCAATTTCAAATTGAAACAAATTAATATTCAGAAAAATGCCAATCAAAAATCATCCTTGAACAAGGGTATTAACTCAGTTGTTTCTTGCCCAAAAAGGACAAGAAAAATCGCCCAAATGACTATAAACCAGTCGCTTTGCTCTCAGTTATATAAAAAATCATGGAGGAAGCCGTAACCCACTATATCGTTGAATATTTGAAAGGCTTCAACATTTCGAGCGAGCATCAATATGGCTTTCGGAAATAAAGATCAACAGGCGACCTTCTATCGTATGTTACCCATATTTGGAATAACATGGAGAGTCATGAGCTGTTGCGCTTGATATTTCTAATAGACCAATCACTTAGCATAAAAAGGGTTAACCTCAGCATGAGAGGTAATACGCTAAATATTTGTATAAACCTTTATTATCACTTTCTAAAAGCTGACTCGAAAGTCTCATATAATCTCTTGTCTGTACCGGAAGTTATACGAGGTCAAAAGTAAAAAAAACAGTTTTTCGCGGTTATCTCAGTTTCTGTTGCTCCAATGATGTCAATATTTATAAAAATTGTGAAGCATACAATTTAGGTTAAAGTTCATTTGAACCTTTTTTCCATGCGCTCAATCTTTTTTGAGATAAAGGATGTAAACGCACAGCGCTCTGCCGTGCGTACTATAATCCAAGGTCAACCGTGAATATCTGTGAATACTGCCCTCAATTTTGAATAATTTGTATTATTTATCAGTTAATATATTATATTTGAAGACATTTAATACTTTATTTTGTAAATTTAAAAATGGATGTGGTCCACGGTGCGGAAGTAGAAAATTGGGGTTGCAATGCACTTTAGCTTGTAATCAGTGTAATGGGCAAGCTTGCCTCAATGCTATATCATTGCAAAGTGACAGTGAAGAAGGGAGTGCATTTGACCCTGAAATTCTGAAAGGTCTGGAAATAACGATTCAGGACAACGAAGATGATGATGATGAAACAGAAATTACTGAACGTCCAGAAGATGAACGAGAAGGAAACTAATACTTTTCTTTTTTACATCATTAAAAATTCAAAGATATTGAATGAATTAATCAATTTATTCATCCCAAGAAACATTACATATTTATAGTAGGGATAATGTAAATGTAAATAGGGATAATGTAAAACAAACTTACTAAGAATAATACAGTTGATAAAAATAAACAAATAATAATATGTGAAAAAGCAAAAGTATCATTTTTTTTTTATATTGTTAGTTGTTTCATTATATGAATTAACTCCATCATGAAAAATACATTTTTGACCAAATTCACTTTCGTAAAGTTGTGAAACTATATTTTGTATTCGCCGTGTATTATGATCATGAATTGAATTGATTTCGTCAAAACATAGTACTAAATGTTTGTCATTATTCTTTACAATATATTCTAACTTTTTGGTAATAATGTTATTGCTGATGCTGATAGTATTTAGGCTGCATGTTTTCACCCTACACCACAACATCTAATGGAATGAGGGTTGAGTAAATATGCAATATACTCACTTTGAAAGCATTGTATTTGTTTCACAATGTGTCCACAAGGAGACGGCAGATTACAGTTCTTCATTTTTTCACATCTAGTAGTACAAGGATCTCTACATTTATTCTGACAGTCATGACCACATATCAATTTACGAGTGCATTTTTCTATGCAGTGTTGACGACTGGGTTTTTCACAACATTTGGTTTTTATCTTGTGTCCGCACTCCTGTATGATTTTTTCAACGGTGACCATACAGGGGCCGCATGTTTCGAAGCATTTGTTTCCACATTTGTGGCCACATGGCAACGTTTTTCGACATGGCTTACTGCACTCAAGAGCATCAACATCTGCATTACATGCAACGTCATAAAAGTGACTGCACACTGATCGACCTTTTTTCACTTTAACCAAGCACGGTTCACATTTTTCATAACACAATTTTCTACATTTGTGATTTTTTGTACTGCATCCGACAGGTAACTTTTGGCATGGCTTAGGACATTCATACTGCAAAAGATAAATATTCTTAAGTATCATGAAACTGTTTGTAATTCAATCTCACCGTTTGGTGCAGATCATATTCATTGATTAAGACGAGAACATAAAAACAAAAAGACAATTGTCGTCATGGTGCAGAAGTTGTTTTGGAATTCAAATAGTTGTAGGATTACATCAGTTTGTGATTACCATAACATTCTTAATGTCATTGATTATTGCACAGAAATTCATACAAAATTTTCTTTGTTACTTTTCGATTTTTCAATTTCTTCTCCCACTCATTGATCCGAAACAAACATCGCTTCCACACATCAACTAAGTTGACATCATTAGGCGGTACATTATAATAAGTACGATACCATGAAGTTTACCTCCTAATGACGTTAACTTGGTTGGTGAGACACTGGTAGAGGAGACTATTGCAGTCTTGAATTACAGAAGCAGTGTTTGATTTGGGTTTATTTTTCACCAGAAGTTCCAGTCCTGTATTCAAACTCATCAATACATCTCGGTTCATAAGGAACAACAGTAAACAATGACTCATTGCGTTTTTAGGTGAGTCAAGGTTCAAATTAACTAAAAGAACAATTTGTTCAGACCAGTCTCGACTCACTTAAACATACTATTTCCCTGAATGATACCTCGAAGGGACTATATCCAACAGGTGTCAGTGCAGGAATCTTCACTGAAGTATTTCCTGCATATGCGGCTGGCGATACAACTGCTGGAATAGATTTTTCAATTATAGGTACGAATCCACTGGCAGACCGATTTTGAGCTATTTGGCCTCTCGTGCGTGCAAGATAGTCTTCATCATCAACCTAAGGTTGATGATATTTCATAATTAAAAATTAATTCCTTTCAGAGTATCATTCCTCTAAACAAGCTGAAGCGAACGACAAACAACAAATTTGTAAACAAGGTACTAACCAACCGCTAATCCAAAATTCGCCCAATTCCTTGTTTAGAGAAACAAATCATCACATATATTATGTTGCCATACTTGAAGACTGGCTGTAAATCGAATTAACTAAAAGAACAATTTGTTCAGGTCAATATCGACTTAACTACACTTCATATTGATGGACTGACACTTATCAGGAAACAAATATTCCCCTGGCTAATACCACGAAGGGCATTTGATTGAATCCAACAGGTGTCAGTGCAGGAATATTCACTGAATTATTGCCTGCATATGCTGTTGGCAATACAACTGCTGGAATCAATTTTCAATTATAGGAACGGGCACACTTGCGATCTAGCTTTGTTAGAGGAATGATACTCTGAAAGGAATTCGATTTTCAATTATGGAATATAATCAGTCTTCAAGTATGCCCACTGAATATATGTGTAAATCAGAGTTATCGAAAACAGTATAATTTATGTTGTCTGATCAATTTAATCAAATATTCGAAACTGGTGATTCGAAAAACGAACAAATACGATACTTCATTCAAAATTTAAACTTCATTTTAAGTTTGCATAGTTTTATTACCCTCAGTGTGACCTAAATAACTGAAGTTCTTGTGTTATCCACCACTAAGTATATTCAATGATATCTATACAGGGCTTTTCATGATGCGCGTTAATCAGCCGTTTCTTGAAAACTATTCAACGGATCAACCTGAAAATTCCACAGTATGCTTAAGTCAATATGACCTACACGCCTAAAATATTTTAGACGAAGCGGCGTTGTCGCTT
>WOGN01009328.1:0-10874 GCA_015342105.1 Leptinotarsa texana | reverse complement strand
GAACCGGCTCAAATCTCCTACTTATCACTTATGCTGTTTTGACAATTGAACAATACTTTTTTTGTTTCTGATTGATCTTTATTTATAAACGATAGGCGAAAGAGATACATTTGGTCAATAGGTTGCTAATTGCAAAAAATATTCGACATGATTATAGGATTACAAAAATTGCTGAAACAGGAAAATGTATCGATAATTTTCACGTAGATACACATTACAAACTCATTTCAGCACTTTTCACTGGCGATCCTTTTAAAAAATATTTGATGAAATCAAATACGCCTGTTGCGGTGTTGCCATATGCTTTAAAATATCATTATAGTACTAGGTATGACACGAAAAATGCTATACTTTCCAAAAAAATACGTTTCAGGAAATTTTTTTATATGGATTGAGTTACGACAATTATTCGACAAATACTAGTAATGAAAGTTTTAATATTTCAGGTATATTAAAAATTTTACAACAAGTGCTGTGCTAACTTTATATCAAGTTAGCAGGGTTAGCCTTTATAAAAAAAAGGAGATGCGCGACAATTATTTTTCTCTCCCGACAAATTCTCGACAATTATTTGACAATTAAAAAAGTATATTTCAATAATTTTACTGCAAGTTGCCTTGCTAACTTTATGGAGGTCTGAATTTACAACAGTGAATAAAAAATATTCCTCATGCATATAATACTGGTTCTTGAAAATCCAGAGGGACTTGTAATTTTTTTATCTCGCATTATTGTTGTCAACACACTGCTTTCTATTTCGACCATTGTTTCAAGTTATAAAAACATTTTGGTTAATGGTTTCGCGACCAAGATTTTCATTATTATGATCTTCATTCTATGGCAGATAACATCAGTGGTACATGCGTTGACTGCGAGTTCGAAAGTGATATCTCAAAGTACCATCAACATCACTCTCGTCCTCACGGTCAACGCACATACCACTGATAATATCGACCTCGCTTACTAGCCCAGATTTTGATGTCTTCAATATTTTCTGAATTGTTATCTTTTTCTCATTGCGACAATTATTTTGTACCTAATTAGAGTTTAATGGAGAAAATACTGTAAACATTTCAAGTGTAACTAAAATGTTCCCTCAACAGAAATAAATATTTATAGGCTTGTATAGATTTTGTTACCTAATACTGCTGATATAATAATTCAAATGGAAAGCAGAGCTGGAGTGTTTAAAATTAATAGATATTTCTAAATAAATATAAAATCAAAAAAAATCTCTTGATATGTTTGTATTTCAGTGTTATTGGAGTGAACATTCGAACTGTTCGAATGATATTGGATGGATTAATTATTGTATTCTATAAATGAACCATTTCATATGACGAATTAATGCAGTTTAGGCTAGGTACGTTGAAATTTGGTAATGAAATAAATATTCAATATTGCCGTTCAGTCAATTATTGGAGACATAATGGAAATGGAGCGGTTCGTTGAAATCATATATTTTGGAAAATGATAAATGAAATGGGATCGTTCATGGTCAAATTTTTGATTGTGAAAATGTTATCGGGAATATTGAAATAAAGCTTTCTCTTCGTTATTTGGCATGTAGTGGCCAAAATATTTGTAGTTGCCGTAATAGAGCCCTTTTGAAGCTTATTAAGCTGAAAAGTAGCCAGTCTCGAATATACCTACATAGTATGGGTATGAATGAGCTGACTCCTATCAGAAAACAACTATTCCTTCCCTGGCTAATACCACGAAGGGCGTTGGATTATATCCGACAGGCGTCAGTGCAGGAATCTTCACAGATTTTCTTTCCTGCATATGCAATTGGCAATACAACTGAAAGAGTTGACCTTCAATTTTGGAATCGGCACACTTGAAGACCGGTTTCGGGCTCATTTGCCACTTATCAGTGGTATTAGACAGGAGAGTAGCTGTTTTCTGATAGGCGTCAGTCCATTCAACCTACTGTGTAGGTATATTCGAGACTGGCTTAATCATTTAAAGTTCATTTCTTTAGATTTGTTTATTGTCAGTCTTCAAGCATAGCCCACTGACCAATAAGAAAGTATCATGATGTGGAAAATGGAAAATGTATACTTGGGTGATACTAATATGGCTAAGATGACTTTTTCCGGTAACGTGTAGTGAAACTTTTGCGAGCCAAGGATTGACGAGGTATTATTTTCTAACCTGCGATTCCTAGCAGGTGAATTGAAACTCACAAAAAATTTGAATCTCATATTTATAGCTTTGCTGAGCAATTAGCATTACAAATTATTGATACACCGACCCGTTACTTCTTGGTTGTCGTTAAAAAAGTAATTTGAATGTTTTCGTTCATTGATTTCCCGAGATTCCAGGGGTTTCAAGTTTTGTCCTTTATTTTATCTATGTAATATGTTATAATCCATGTTCAAATTGTGGTTGTTCTCTATAAGGTGGTAAGCACAGGTATAGTCAAAGTAAACGATATTATGTAGAGTATGTTTCAGTGTATATAAGAATCTACATCTTAAGTTTGGTTTCGAGGGAAACAAATTCCTTTCTCAACTTTACATAAAATAGTCAAAAACAAACCTTATGAACGCAAGACGCGATGTGATACAGGATTACCAAAATCTCAAGATGATCATCTAATAAAATCATTGGAAAAACAATATACGACTGTAACGAAAGCAATTAGATTCCTACAGCTGAAATCATAAGGAAGAAATTGAATACTTCCGGCCATTACGTGAGCTGCTGTGACAAAACTCTTCAGAACTGGATGAAGAAACTAGGATTCAAATTCAAAATAATGAACAAACGTCAAGCAGTTATGGAAAGTAGATGAATAGTGGAATTGCCTAACAAATTCTCAGAACAAACAACTGAATATAGATAAAAACAACAGCAAATTTTATATTTGGACAAAACTTGGTATGATACTCACCTCACAAAAGGTGGACTGATGCTTCGAGAATGTGTACGCCTAACATGTCTGCAAACAAAGAATCGCGACTAATCATTGTGCATTGCGGAGGAGGTGAAGGATAGGTTCCGAATTCTTTGAAATTATATGGAAAAAACTAATAATATTCAAAAAACAAACAAAACATCAAAAAACTAGTAATATTTCCTGACAACGTTTCATGTCATTCGCGGCAGTTCATCAAAATACCGAATAAATATTCGAGGAAAGTTGAAATACAAAGTTTTTTAATGTGAATTCCAAAGTATCTCATTTCCAGGTCATCAATTCACTGAATAAAAATAACTGTCAAAGAGAAACTACGTCATGACTTTCTGGAAAATTATGCCTAATCATATCGACTTGCCTGGTTATATAGTTGTAAATATCCAATAGCTCAGCGAAATATTTGAAATCAAGGAAAGAAGCATAATGCCTAATAAAAAAAGACTATATTTTTACAAAAATCAGCATCGGTAATTATTTCAAATTGAATAATCTCTATTTATTTCAATTTGATAAATCGTTCCATAACACCTTTATAGAATTTATAGACAACATTTGAAACTCACCAGGCCAGTATTCATTAGCAAACGAAAAACACTTATACAGTATTGCAAAAGGCGTTTATGTAAAGGATGTCTAATAACGTCCCCCAAAATGAACCTTGCGATATGATGTAATTGATTCTTCTGGAATTATGTTTCCTTTTTGAAATATACAAGTTTAGAAAGGAATATTCCAATATAACTTATGTAATAAAAATGTACTTCCTCTACTCGATAATAGTTGTACTTTTCCGACGTAGAGTTTTTCAAAATCAATCAAAGAATTCTGGAGAAAAGTCAATTCTCCAATCTGATTTATAGGTAACCATCTTGAATTTCTATCATTTTCAATCCTTCCCAATTATTCAAGTGACCATCGCAGACTCGAATTATGCAATTTTTCCTAAAATCATCCTGTTTTTCCGTCAACCAGCTATCGCCCCTTAGGAACGTCGAAGGATTAACGAGCTCTTAACTTTTAACGTGTGATCCCTAGCACGGTTCCTAACAATATCGAACTAAGAAAAAAACCGCATAACATTTCTTTAATTTCAGTGTGTTATTCAGTTTCAGATTTTTAATTTCCTCAATAATGACGAACATTTACATTCCGTATGTAACACAAGTAATTTCAAGGGAAAATATACAAGGGAAAATGTACAATCTGAAATATAATGAAAAATGCGTTATTTTGGCACAAAAAGACTTGAATATTTAATTAGTATATAGAAAAAATGATTTCATTGTGTTGTTTGTCATTCTACTTATTTCTCAGACTTATATATTCAATGGCTCACTTCCAGGAAAAACTAATCAATGTTATCAAAAGTATTAAACCGTTTGACCTGCAGCATATAACGATTATTTATTCATTAATATAATTGCACCGACAATGTTCAATAACCGATAACATATATCTCCGCTTCGAAACAACTCAAAACAACAAATTCCGTTCAACATCTGACACATTACATTCCATTTGCTACAAGCCAAACATCCATCGATATTGTTATCTTAAATCAATACTAAAAGTAATCTCGTCAGAAATTTCTCACATGAAGAAGATTAATGTGTTGAGGAGAAAAATATTTGAACACATGGATGGAATCATCTGAAAGATACATTAGTTGGGATTTCTTGAA
The DNA here is from genome assembly GCA_015342105.1 of Leptinotarsa texana. Taxonomy (NCBI): domain Eukaryota; kingdom Metazoa; phylum Arthropoda; class Insecta; order Coleoptera; family Chrysomelidae; genus Leptinotarsa; species Leptinotarsa texana. The sequence continues at coordinate 6,267 of WOGN01009328.1, read as the reverse complement.
CTTTGTCATTTCTTATTACCATCGGTTTTTCAGCTGTGAAGAGAGTGTGAGTTGACGAAGGAGAAATTATTAATTCAGCTCTTTCAGAACCTTTATTCTGTAGAATATCCACCGGAAATGATTTGTGAAGCTATTGATTATCGAACACGTGACAGATATTTTTCTTTCATATGGTCGAAAGGCGGACATGTGGAAGAAAACCTGAAAAGTTTAATTCATTAACTTTGACAAGGAAGAATAGATGGGATAGTCTAATCAACAAGTTCAAAAACATGAAAAATAGAGATAAAGGTCCTAAAAATATGAGTGTTAGCAAATTCGATTCGGAATCACCTCTAGAAAAAGTTTTTGAAGGATTTTGGTGCAGGTGAAAAATTGCAGTAGTTATAAACAAAATAAGTAAAAAAAAATGGTGTTTAGTTTTTCGTTAATAACTCGAAACAAGTATTAATATTTAAGCAATTTTGAAAAAAGCTCATTGAAGAGGAAAAAATTTCCAATAAAAAAGTTCTGATTCACGATACTGTATCTCCATTATTTATAATTTTAATTTGACGTTGAAAATAGGATTCCGCGCGGATGTTACGGCATGCGCGCGCTGCCTCTAAAGAGAGTTTATCAAAAGAAATAATTTTTTTATAACGTAAAATGTGATTTTAAAAATGTGAGAAAAAAACAGTATCTTCTTGACACTTGAATGAATCGAGTGCCTTAGAAAAATAAGTTTTATCACCATATTTCAAAGAGTTATTCATTTGTTACCTAACAATTTTTTTCCCAATCTTTGTTGGCATAAATAATGGGATAAAAAGTATAAATAATTGGCCTATAAATGTTAAAATTCGTGGAGCCCTTTTGATATACATATATACTACATACGATCCTGCGTTGAATTTTCATAAAAATTTATTAATTTGGTAATTTTGATTTTTCATAGCTATTGCAAAATGAAATATATGAAATTTGTTGATAATTTTTTTTTCCAATTGATATTCAGCTATGTCTGTTTTTTCTGTTTTCACATTGAACAATGGCAGTTATTAACATAGGATATGAATTTTTTACATGATTTGTTCATTAAATTGTTTCAAACAAACAGAGAAATTCAATATTTTTGAAAAAAATTTTTTGCTATTTTGTTGTCTACAGATAATTATGATTTAAAAATATTTTTGTCTCCTAATTTTGATTTTTAATTGTTTAAAATCGATTTTTTTATATTTCAATTGTTTAACTAATCAGTTAAGAAATAAATTTGCTTTTAAAAATCATAATCAAACTTTCATGTAGTGTGGCAAAAAAAATTCATTTATTATTTAATTGTTTATTAGTTTATCAATTTGTGATAAACAAATTTCGACCAACGTTATATTTTTATTCTGAAGCAAAAAAAATTGTAAAAACAGCTACATATAAAAAGGTGCCATAAAAATCATATTATAGTAAAAAAAATTATGGCACTTTTTCATATATACCTGTTTTTATAATTTTTTTCTGCTTCAGAAAAAATATAACGTTGGTCAATATTTGTTTATAAAAAATTGTTAAACTGATGAACTGTTGAATAAATAAAAAATATTTTTTTGACAAACTATTCAAAAGTATAAATTATGATTTTCAAAAGCAAAATTATTTCTTAACTAATTATTTAAACAATCGGACTATAAAAAAATCAATTTTGAACAATTGAAAATTAAAACTGGGAGTTTTGTTTTAAATCATAATTATCTATAGACAACAAAATAGCAAAAAAAATAAAAAATTTTGAATTTCTCTGTTAGTTTAAACCAATTCAATAAACAAATTACGTAAAAAATGCATATCCCATGTTAATAACTACCGTTGTTCAATGTGAAAACAGACATAGCTAAATATCAATTGAAAAGAAAATTTTTATTAACAATTTTCAGATAATTCATTTTGCAATAGTTATAAAAAGTCAAAATCAACAAATTAATAAATTTTATGAACTTCCAACGCAGGATCGTATAAAGTATATTATATCAAAAGGGCTCCACGAAGTGAAATTTATAGGCCAATTATTTTTACGTTTTCTCCCATTATTTATGCCAACAGAGATTCGGAAAAAAATTGTTAGGTAACCGGACTACCGGTCTACCGGACTCGATTCATTCAAGTGTTGAGGAGATACTTGATTTTTTCAAATTTTTAAAATCACATTTAATGTTATAAAAAAATTATTTCTTTTGATAAATTCTCTTTAGCGGCAGCGCGGGCACGCCGTAACAGTCGCGCAGAACCCTATTTTCAACGTCAAATTAAAATTTTAATTAATGGAGATAGTTTCGGGAGTCAAGAACTTTTTTATCGAAATGTTTTTCCTCTTCAATGAGCTTTTTTCAAAATTGCCTAAATATTAATATTTTTTTTGAGTTATTAACGAAAAACTAAATACCATTTTTTTCAAATCTCATTTTGTTAATAACAACTGCAATTTTTTACCTGCACCAAAATCCTTCAAAAACATTTTTCTAGAGGTGATTCCGAATCGAATGAGCTAACACCCATATTTTCAGAACCTCTCTCTCTATTTTTCATGATTTTGAACTTATTGATTAGACTAGGAATCAATTCAGAGTTTTTGCAAACAATTCGTTCCAGAAAAATATTATGGACAATGTTGAATATATTGCTAGTATCATTTCTTTACTTCTTCAGACTTGCGTTGAATCAAACTTTAATTTTTATATACGAAAGTTTTATTTCTTTTCAAAAAACAAATTCGGTGAAGGCTCAATTTCAGTGTTTTCTAACACAGTTGATTAAGTTTCCATCATCAGTTTCAACTGAACGAGGTAAGACCTCGCACAAGTTTCTCAACTTCTGAGAGTTGTCGTTCGTATGGGGGCGGCATCTGATTAATGGAAAAACATATTTCAAACAGATTCAAACAGATAAAGTATTTGATGTGTGGTTGAAACCTCTGAGGATCATTATTTGAGCAGTTCATCATAAGAATATTATAAGAATCCCCTTTTTTTGTATTTCGCTAAAAATTTCACGGAGAAAAATTGTATGGTTTGATCACATGTAAACCTTCACGACCTGGGTTTTTCAGCCGTGGTCTGCAGGATTTTCATTCCTGACGTTTCGTCTACTACGGTGGACCTTATCAAAGGCGATGTGGTTACAGTCGCAGTGTCTGAGTTGGTGCTCGAGTTCTTGTTTCCGTTTCGAACGCATCAACTAAGATGACGGTATTTGACTCTGGTTTTATATTTCTCTTGTTAGGTGTGGCTTGGTATCTCATAATTGGATTACCTGACCTTGTTTGTTTAGGTACCTTCAAGGACAGGTAGCCAGATTTTAGTAATATTCATTTTCTCATTGACTTGATTTTAAATATTGAATATCATTGACTTTAGGTCGATGATGATCACTATCTTGCACTGACGAGTGACTAATGAGCCCGAAACCGGTCTGCAAGTGTGCCCGTTCCAAAATTGAGGGTCGACTCTTTCAGTTGTATTGCCAATTGCATTTGCAGGAAATTTTCTGTGAAGATTCCTGCACTGACGCCTGTCGGATATAATCCAATATAATCCAACGCCCTTCGTGGTATTAGCCAGGGGAGTAGTTGTATTCTGATAGGCGTCAGTCCATTAAACCTACTGTGTAGGTATATCGAGACTGGCCTGAACTTTTAAAGTTCATTTGCTTTGGATTTATTTATTTTCTCTTTTCTTCTGTTGGAGTTATTCCTTTTTTTTGAACTTCTATTGCCTCTCTATATATATATTCTAGGATCGTAATTTTGAGTTTTATCGAGCATTAATGTATCTTCGAATGAGATAGTGTTAGGTTGGGTTAGTTCCAAAGTATGTGGATCTATTCGACCCTCCACCGCAACCCGCAAAGGTTTATTGTGGCTCACACCTAAACACAATCGACCAAATAAACCCAGCTTCTTAACGAAGCCGAATGGTTTGTATGGTGTTCTATTATGTTCAGAGAGACGAGTACCTACATTTCTTTTCGTAGATCCAATGGAGACCGACCCGCAGATGCAAGGAATCCGGTGCACCCCGAGTGTTGTTCTGTCCAGTATTCCTAAAACAATTTGATCGATGTACCATATATACATGGAAAAACATGTATTTTCAATGAAGCACTACTCTGGATATTAGCCACAATAAACTCTTGGGGTTGTGGTGGAGGGTCGAATAGACCCAGATACTTTGGACCTGACTCTAGATATTTTGTATTGGTTGAACAAAGCTTGGAACCTCTCGGAGCAGTATGTTGTCAGAATGGCAGTCAGAACATATTCATCCATATTCATAGTTTAACATTTTTTTCTCAGTTCTAACTGAACAGTGAACTTCTGAAGGAATTGAGAAATCGATTGTATATCAAAAATAACTTTCTGACTCTATGTTTCATGGCTCAGAAGAAAACATATCTGAGACAATATCTCCCACATACTCATGATTAAATAAAGTAATATCATTAATCGAAAATTTTAATATACAACAAAATATAAACAAATATTTGGTAATCTGAAATTCCATATTTGGTAAATTCAAAAAATGAGGTCTTCAACTAAATATAGCCATTTCACGACACTTTTATCTACATTCACTTGAAATTCTGAAAGTGAGATGAATAACAAAACATTTGTCATTTGCATTTGAGGCAAAGTCACGTATTTCCTGCATTGACGAGACTTGTTATGTCTGAAAGCTGATGAATCTCATCCGTGGTGTGAAAAGAGCAGTTATATTTGCTACTAAAAACTGGTTACTTTCGCAAACCATCGAAATTTAATAGAAAACTTCAAGAGGTTTCCGAATGATATATGATTTAAAAATATATATTTCAGTAACACTTACTTTTCAAAATATTCAGTTTATAGTGTATATGAAAAAATTATAGTCCTACAATATTTTGGTTTACATTCATACAAACATTAAGTAACCTACAAGTAACCACAAGTGTTCTAATATTTTTTTAAAAAACATTTCAACTTTCTACTTTCAACCATCATACAAAAAATCTTCAGTGTTGTTTCGAAAGTTTTTTCTTTCGTGTAATTCAATATTTACATGAAAGTAGTTTTTTTCTTTTAGTTTATGTCTGAAAAATACTTCTGTGCGTGATCTGAACACGTAGTGAGTTAATTTTTTGAAATTGATTGCTTATTTTATTTCTCTGGAAGATTCCTACATTTTTTCGGAAGAAGATGGAGGAGTAGGAAGCCAAAACTACTTTTTTCCATAAAATTATATATGTGTCAAAAATATCTCCTCTTCAAGTTCCACTAATACATTTCATTCTTCGAATGGAATGTATGAAAATATATTTTAATGAATCTGAAGCCATCCCTGACCGATATCTCAGCCAGCGAATAAACACATGACATCACCGCGAAAGAATGCACTCTGACTTGCCGGGAAAATACTTGGCGAGTACAGAGACCACTAGAGAAATCTAGAATAATCGTTACCGATATATAAGCCTGCTTCCCGTACAGAGATGACAGACTGAATTGAGAAAGCTAATCGAGCGGTTGAACAAGAAACTCAAATAGTGAAGATAAAAATTAAGCGTCAGTTGCTAAGTGTAGGATATAAATTAATTGTGATAGCGAAATATTGTTAGAAATGAATTTGTTTAAGACACTAAATTCTTTAGTTACAATATCGAATTAACTACAAAGTGAACAGTTCATGACTACAAATGACAACTTCATCTCATAATTTGCTTCCTTTGATAACACTACACAACAAAATCGAACTTGTTTTTTGTTGCAGGTTATTTTTCACCTATTGTTTACTGATTTAGGCTCGTTTATTTTAGATCTACTTTCAGATTTTTTTCTAGCAGCTCTAGTTTAGGAGATACAGGTACCCCCATAAAATGTATTCTTTATTTGACTGTTGATATCGCTATCATCAACGTCTCACTAGTTTCTGTTTCTTTTTTTGTATGTCTCCGTCTAGAAGGACCTGTGTAAAAATCCAAATATATTTTATTTCTGACCGGGATATTATAAGCTTATTTCGTCATAGTTACGCTATCAATGAAGAGGTTCATAACTCCCTTGGGACATTATAGATTTTATAATGCCCTCTACTTTTCACAAGTAAAAATAAATAGAAATGAAAAACTGAACCATATTTTATTTATTCACGTCATTACAAATAATAAATGTACAATTTTGAAATGTTCCCTGAAAATTACTTCCGCCACTGGAAACAATTTCTTCTTTTGTATGGCTGGAGCTTCTGTTCACTACAGTCGAGG